>VZUI01046007.1:0-42618 GCA_013401135.1 Cettia cetti | reverse complement strand
AAGGTACAGAACTCAATATACAGCACAAACAGAATGGACGATTGGGGATACAAACATCATAAAGTCACCCTAGGATAGATATCATATATAGAAGTGCAATATATATAAAGTTTCTCCCTTCTATTTGAACTGTTGATTGTATCCGTAAGGTTAAAACTGAAACAGAGTAACTTTTACCTCATTAAACACAAACCAATTCAGGGAGTAACATTAAGTAGTACTTTAAGATAGTGAAGAAAATACACAGCCCCGTGAGTAAAACACCTTTCTACCTCTCCTTCAATACCTGCACAAATAACAATGGCAACCTACAACATTGCTAAGACAGTCACCACCAACACGAGGTACTTCTCCTCAGCCTGCTAGTGAGTACACAAAAGTATCCCTCTTCTTATATCTTACAGGTCACTTTTTGCAATTCTGTGGTAATCTTAAAACCAAGGTGAACAGGTTTCAACTGCACTGCAATTAAAGTCAGACCTCATGTTACCACCACACGGACTGTAAAGGACAAGGCAGATTATTTGACACTGCCAAAGAGTGAAACAAGTAACACAATCCCACTGTCACTGCCACACAAAACTAGACTTTAGACTTTATGAAGGTTTAAAAAAATGCCTTATCACATTGCCAGTGTGCAAAGAGCTACTAATCTCATTGAAAAAAATTATTATTCCATCAGTCTACATTTAACACTTACAAATGCTTCCAAGAATGATGGTCTGTTTTTGAAATGAATATATTCTTTGCTACCACGGCCAATAAGATTACAATAAAAAGCATCTATTCAAAAAATTATCCACCCTGGCAGATAAATCATAATTGCATTAAAACTGGATTTGACTCTAAGGCAAAAAAGCAGCACGAGGTGTAATTTGTCAGAAGGGCACAGAAGGTTGCCAGGTTTATAATTCATCTTCCATTGGAAAGAGCATGGCTTAGACATAACTACAATTAAAATAAGAGCCAGAGGAAAAGGTATTTGGGAGAAAAACGGGGATGAGGGAAACTGAATTTCCTTTCAAACATATATTACACAGAAAATGGGTATTCCTGGTATATAAGAGCGGAATATATTTCACTAATGTTTGTTTTTCAAACTGACTAGTATCAGAATACTTCTGAACTAAATTCAGTGTGTAGAGAAAAAACAAGATAATTTTATTTTTTTAATTGAAAAATCAACTTCTCTTAGGTTAATAAATATTACTTTTGTTTTAGAATGGAATCTTTTGATATTCACTGACATTTTAGCATCATACTATCACAACAATAAAAATACACAACTGCTACTTTCATATAGCTAAAAAGATCCAAAGATTCAGACAAACAGCAGCAATGTAAAACAGTGAGTTTTCCCATTAGTTTCACTTAAAAGAAAACAATATTCTGTGAGAGGTAAAGTTTTACTGCATTTTGATTTTCTTGAGGGAGAGCTAGAGATCTGCACATAACAAAAGTTAACAGAAAACATGTATGGAAAAATACACGCGCTGGTTCAGACTGTGGGACCACAGTGCATTTAAGACAGCTTTTCCTAAATTGTGCCAAGGTATGTTGCAGCTCACAGCAACTTCTGGTGAACTGTCGTTTAGGGCATGGAGTTTGGGGAGCAGTGAAGCAGGAGAGAAAAAAATCAGAAAAAACAGCCCATCTCTAGTTTCAGTAGTGGGTGGCGCTCAAGAAGGCTGTCCTGCTATGTACGCTAGGTAAATCTCCACATACACAAGTACACAGCCTGGCAAGGGCTGCCCATGATCCACTGCCTGGTGTGCCTGATACTCAGCTCTGTTGCAGGCAGGGCATGGAGCTTTGTGACCTCCAGGGAGAGATCACCTCTGTCAGCAAGTCTCCTAGAGCCCTCTGCTTCCCCTTGCAGCACAGAAGAGTCCCCAGTCCTACTAGCTCACCCAGTCAGGGACACTGGAAATCCAGAATTCGTACACATACAGTCTGTGCCAAGTAGAAGACCTAAATACCTTGGCCCATGATCAGCTCCTACAGGTCTGTAAGCAAGCTCTCCTCCTCTTTGTCTTCTGTCCCTTTATAACCTTCATCCATATCTAGTGACCCAGTATTTCCAAACAATGAGCCAGAGAATTCCACCAGACCACAACACAAATACTCCAGCACCTGATTTGGTATTACTCTTCAGAGGGCATCTGTAACATACAAATGAGCTCAGCACCAGGACCTCTGGCTACCCATGAAGCTATCTCTAGGCAAGGCCCCATGACAAACAAAACTTTGCAAGCTAAAACTTGCAAAATCAGTCACAGCCAGTATGCATGTGAATGTCTGCAGGAGGCAATTTTTACAACCACTCAAAACCTTTTCAAGTTGGACTCCCCTCCTCCACCGCCACAGAGAATCGCAGCAGAGCACTGTGCCTGCTGCATCCAAGAAAATGGGGGAAGCATCCAATTCCTTCTGACAGCTTCTTCCTGTCACTGCCAGAAGAGAACTCTCCAGGAACTGCACATTCAGCCCCTCAGGCACTTTTGAATTTTACAGCACATTGTCAACACCTATGTCCCAGCCAAATACTTGACTCCTCTTTTGCAGAATTTCTTGAGATTAAACACTGGGAATGACAAGCATCCCTTTTGTATTGACACACTTCTGTGCAAAAATGAGAATCTTCCATTTCTGTTAAAATGTGAAAACCTATGTGAAGTTTTCCACTGCTAAAAGCACTCTAATTATAAATCATACTACAACAGCCATTAAAGTCACTCTCCCAGGAAATCAAAGCAATGACACTAGCTGATGGGCCTTTATGCCTAATCCCCCGCTCTTCCCCCAGCACTGCTCATTTGACTGATCTGCCCCTCTAATTATTATCAGATATCATTTTCTTTGGTCTCGCTGCTTTCTGGCTCGCAACTAAATAAATAAAAAGAGCGAAAAGTCTGATGAAAGGAAGACATAAGCTCTTCAACAATTAGTAATGCATAGTGCCAATAATGAGTCAAGAAATCCACAGGCTGAAGTATCCCAAAAGGATGGCAGATTTTCTTTCCTGAGGCTACACTTTACCATTGCACCAACATTTCGCCTGCTAATAAAATGAAACCAATAAAGGAATAATAAAGAAGCTAATAAAAGATTAATTTGTAACTTGCTTTCATATGGGTTTTATGACCTAAAGCTAGCTAAAGTATGCTTAGCTAAAACAGATTTGGGTTAAGATTTTTATTTTAGTAGCCTGTCCATCCCCAAGATAAAAAAGCAGTATAATGAATGCTTCCATTTGGATATCAAAAATCCTAACAATTACAATAATGGAATTGCAGAACAGTAAGTTCAAACTATACCAATGTTTTCGTGACTCATTCTCCCAAGAGACTGCCCTTCATGTTCATGAAGAAGCTGAAGTGTTTTTCACCATTTACCAGAAGCAAACAATTTTGTTTATTTTGGAAAGTAAATGCAATGTTCCAGAGATCAATAAAATAATTTCTGAAGTGAATTGTCATATCTGCTTACGGTTGCTAATCATCATTTTCACAGGCACTGTGCCACAGATGTTTTTCTCAGAATAATAATTACCAAAATTACACTCCTTTACTCCTCTGCATATATACAGCCCAGAAAACCAATCTCTGCATGCAGCTTTAGAGCTATGTGAAATCACATGCTATCAGAAAGTAATTACAATTTTGAGACACCACCATTCAGCGTCTTAATTCCCATCTACTTCTTTTCCAATGCATCATAGGTAAACAAACACTGATAAAAGATAAATGTAGACACAGTTCTGCTTCATTTACACTATAATCATTCACAAATATTAAAATGCAAATGACAGAATCTACATAATATCCAAACTTCAGCACTGCAAAGGAACCAGCTTATGATGTTTTGCACATTTCTGTCAAGCACTGTGGTACTAACTTTCCTGACAGAATATCATAGTGCTTCATCATCTTCAGTAAGGCAATATGTCTTTTTTTTAAGCAAGTGACTATGATAATCATTCTATCATAAAATCTTTTCTTCATCAAAATTCATTTGAGCATGTTCAATCCTAAATTGACTTTCTTCCATTTCGGTAGAAAGATTTTAGAAGCTATGAGCAACTCTTATTTTCATGAAGCTTCCAAAGGGAGGAAAAAAGACGTCAAGCACGCACCTATCAATAGCCAAGTACTGCTTCCCTCTCAGCCTCATTACTGTTAGGATTTCAGTGCATGTATTAATTAGAAGTGCCATTCTTAGAAATGCCATTCTTTAGTTGACTTCCATAGGTCAGGGATGAGAAGAGGAAGCAGACCAACAGAGGAACAGTGAAGCTCAAAAAGCAAAGCAATTTGACATGCACAGAAGAACCAAAACAACACTGAGAAGGACTTGAAATTTTCACAAATGCGGCTTTATGAAAAGCTACCATGCAGATGTTAAAAATGCCCAGCCAATGATCCACTTAGAAGTGTAAAGGTACCTCTGTGGCCATTCATTCTTAAGGCAAAAAGAAACCTGATAAAACCAAATATCTACGATAGTCATTCTCCCAGCTGTGGGGAAAAATTGCACATCTGCCTCATAACAATTTGATTAAAGTTTTAAGTTTGAAGCATTACTGCAGGCACTGTTTCACATTACAGCCAAACTGCTACTGCAGTTGACACTTGAAAGGGAGAGGTTTGGACATTTTTTTTTTCCCCACCATTACTCCAGGGAGGTAAGCAAGTAGAGAATCAAAGACAGAGACATACATTCCTCAGAGAGTTGGTCAGAGAGCTAAGTTCTTTTTAGTAGGATGCCATTTTTTCTACTTCTTATGCCAAAGTTAACACAGAACTGGAAACATGACAAAACCCACACAAAAGCAGAAGGCAGCAGAAGGAAGGGAATTGGATTGCAATTTACAGCTGTAAGGAATCAGCAAATAAGTTCAGCCTAAAGATGAATCCACACCATCCAATTTTAAGCAGCTAGCTCACTGTGCAGCTACAAACCAAAAGCTGAAACAACCAAGAGTGTCTCCTTATTCTAACATAGATCCAAGCTGAAATTTACCATCTGAGCACAGAAGTGACTTCAAAGGTTCCATTCCCTGTCACGTTCCTGATAGAGATACTCTGAGAAATACAAGGGTTATATGCAAATCCAGCAACCAATCCACATACTGGCATTAAGAGCTGTTTTTAAAACCTGTGTTTGTTTTCAGTAGTGCTTTTACAGCCACCATCTCTAAACAGTCAAGATAAAAGGAAAAGGAAACAGAAGAAGTTAAAAGCTTGTGACAATTTCTGGATATAAAATTATTCTTGGAAGTTACCACAGAAATTATGCATATGCCTACTCCTTCTTGAAAGCATTTTATATCACTGAATTCAAATTTGACTAATGCTTTAATTAAAGCTTGTACAAAATATGCACTGAGAATAGTCTAAAAGAACCAGCAATCCTATCCAGACATAGATTTATTCCAATATAGTTGATTTGGCACTTATGGAGGTTGAGCAATCTGTAATTAAGTGAAATGAGACTTGCATGGGAATACCAAGAACATTAAGACTATCTGACAGCATGGGAATTATTTGCTAGAGAACACTTTCTTTTACTGGGTTTTTTTTTTTTTTTTATCACTACCATGTAAAATTTAATTAAAGCTAAGTCAGAGACTTAGCTTGTGTTACATCCATTCATTAACTGTACTGCTCACCTTTGGACCATTCATTAGGATGCAACTAAATTTAGTGTTTAGTATACAACTTTTTCTTTTTTCAATCACTTCTCTATTTAATTTCCTCCACCACTCCAATCCCCAGCTGAACCTTTAAAAACAGTCACAACAGCAAGTCATTCAGGAGCATTTTGAAGCAGGCAGTAGCCGTTAAAAAGAAAGGAAACTAATACTGATCTAGATTCAGTGCAGCAAGAAGGAATGCTGTTCTCTGAGTATTTCACAAAAACAGTGACACAGCTTCATCTTTGAAAAACATCCTCCAAATTCTCTTTTTTTTTCTATGATTTCCCTTCCAATAATACCTATTTAAGATTGTAAAAATGTGTTCTCTCTCCAGCATGAACGACCTGTCGCTACGAGTTACTTCGCTGGTGTTCCTGGGAACCTCCCCGCTGCTTGCCTGGTTATCCCTTTTTTTTTTTTTCCACATTTAAATTATATTACACTTGCATAACATAAAATACACCTCTCACTGCATATTTTTCACTTTCCATTCCACCTCATTCAAGTGTATGACTTCTAAAGAACAGCTAGAAATTTCTGCATCTCAGTATTCCTGTGAAAAAGGTCAATTTAAGCTGCAGAAGAAGCTGGGAGCAAACACTCAGATTCCAACCTTCCAGATGCTGTTTCCAGCAGAGACAGAGCTTGGACTCTGTTCAAACTCCAGAAACTTGGAACACATGAGTATCTGCCTATTCATAACAGCACTATGAGAGACAGATAACTTGCAATTTTCACTTACTACAGCCCTTAAAGCATACAGAGAGGGAGGAATAAAGAGATATAGCCCTGCTGCCAGTAGAATAACAAATTACATCATGACAGGTCTATCAATGGTGGAGCTATTTTAACAAAACCAAAAAAACCAGATTTTTGTGAAGTCCTTGATTATGCAAAAGTAAGTCAAACATATACCCATCTCTGTGTCATTACAGACCTTTCTATGTAATTCCAGACCCTAAGCTAAACACAAAAGAAAGAGCAAGGTGGTTAAAAATAGCAGAATGCTATTTCATGTAAATTTAAAATATTTTAAAGAGCATGTTCCCACTCCTATGCTAATAATCATTTAGTATAAAGCACCATCATCTACAAGAGAAAGAAAAAACATCACAAAGAAATGAAGCAGTTCTTGCTTTTCTTACCTCCTACCAGGCAGTGGATATGAAGTAAGAAACTTTGAGGACAAGAAAAAAAAAAAGAAACTTTTTTTTCTTCTAGTTTCTGGAATTTCTGTGGATTGCTACCTTGTAATATCTGATCTTCAAAGTCAAATTATTGTAGCATTCAAGCTTTTGATCCCTTCCTTTTATAAAGAAAAGCAGAGAGAAGTTTTAAAACTTACTTGTAGATGAAATTCAAGTTAGCACTGTACGCAATGCTAAAGCCAGATAAAATCTTCAGGAAAAGGAAAAAAGCATATTAAAAACAAGTGATAAATCTTGTCACAAAAAAGGTTTCTAGGAACAGGTAAGCACAAAATTGCTTCAGTCCACTTCTGGAGTAAGAAGTAGAGTCATCAGTGGTCTCATCTGAAGCACATAAATTCCTGACATTTTATTTTCTGGATTGTTAACTTTAAAAATACAGAAGATAGATATTCTCTATTTGCTCCATGGCTTGCAAAAGCAGAGAAATGAAAGTGCTTCACTAACAAACATTTCAAGTGAAAAGTGATTTACACTGATCTGTAACACAGATCTAAGAAAAAAAGTTTTCTTCAGCATTTCTATTTTATACTCAACAAATTCAAGTTAATTAAAACGTTATCTATTCCAAAATACACCTATACTCCAACTTCCTATGCCAAATTTCTGAAACTCATCAGTCTTTATGAAAAATGCAAGAACTCTCTTCCTACTATCTGAAATACTCTTTCATTTAGTTCCTTTGCTACATACGTCCACCATCCCTCAGTTAAGGAAAACTTTTTATTTTCTTGCACAATGAGCATAGGAACCAGGAGCAAACCACAGCATTGCTGGTCACTATGCAAGAATACAAGTAGTCCACTGAGATGCTCCCCATTTAAAACCGTACTCTTCCCAAAGTTGTGCCTTAGATCTTCTGTGACTGAAACTGTCACTCATTTAGTCAAGCCTTTCTAATAAAATTTTGCTTTTCAAACACTTTTCAAATCTATAAACATTTTTGGCATCCAAAGCATCCCAAAATATTCTCCACTTAGTATTCATGTAATTTGGGGGCTTTTTGGGTTTTTTTTTGCTTGCTTTCAACTCCTTTCTTTGAGGCTCCCCATTCCAATATTATTATTAACAGCTGGCAAATACTTCCTATTCAGCCACTGCAGAGCACTTATTATACTGATTTTCCCCTTCCATTCTCACCACCAGAAAAAAAAGGACTACAATGAAGTCAAATTTCATCAGAGTTCATCCTATACAGAAGAATAACAAATATGAGGAAAAGTACTTCATTTTCCCCACTCCAATGTTTCATTTCAGAAATAGAAGTGGACTAATGAAAGTATTCATTACAAGTATTTGATAGAATTTGACAGAGTTAGAGCAGTCTAAGTATTATCCCTTTTTTTCCGTGATAATTTCTAAAATTTTGTTTGCTTTCTTTGGACCACTACTAATTGTTGTTTATTTTCATTGTTGTAACACCAAGATTTTTCTCTTGACATACTAATTAATTCAGAACAAAATATGAGATACTACTCCTGTAGAAGGAGCTCAACATGGAAAGGTAGTCTGAACAGAAATTATTACTAAGTGCAACAGTTTTTACCTAAGGAGGAAATATGATCTGAACTTCAGTTCCACATATATCAGCTTCAACTAAATTACTGCCATTCTAAATGAGATTTTGCTATTAAAACAGAATAATTTATCGCAAGCAGGAAAAGAATAAAAACAAAGCCAGTATTAATAAATATTATCAAAATTAATATAGTGTAGAAGCATAAGAATCAGTATGCCATTGCACAAGTCTCCAATATCATATACACTGAACAGCAGTTTTACCACCTCATCACAGTTAAATTATAGATGCTAATCATTTAAATGCATTTAAGAAGTGACCAGAAAACGTACTGAGGAATAACTCCTTGATGGAAATTAAGGATAAAAAGTTGGCATCATGATCTGGCACTGGAGCTGCAAATGAACAGCAATTATAAGCGTGCCCTGGTTGAATAGAGTTGTACCTTTCCAAGTAGATCTGGGCCACATCCATATACAAACTATATGGAATGTGTAAGAATTTTAAAAATACTGAAATACTCAAGCTACTTAATTCTCCTTCAAAAAGGGCTTTATTTGTACCACAATTCATGCCATTTTTACTTGGAGGTCGGAAATAGCCTCAACCCATCATTTTACTATCTTTCAAGTCTACACAGTTGGTCTTTTTATCTACCCAAAATATTTAGCTGTTTGAGGACAAAAATTGTGAACAATTAGTTCCAAAGAGAAGCAAATAACGAATCTTCATATGATGAGCTCTTTCCAATTTAATAAAGAAGATCAAGAATGACTGCTCCTAACATCTATCTGCAGCTTCCTATAATAGAAGTCACTAAATAGTATAAAATTAAATTAAACTGTATTAGTTAATATTTTTAAATACTAATCAGGACATCACATGGTATTTATTAATAAACTGTTGATTCAGCCACTCAATTAACCACGCACTTCACTAATCTGTCATAAATAGGAAAATGTTTGTTTATTCAGATCACCCAAACTGACTTAAGCCTGCTCCAGTTAGTGATAAATGACAACTTGCTGCTTTTACTCAAAACCCTCTAAACATCAACCCACTAATTACAGCAGCCAATCATCCAGGCTATGCTGTTCTTCACCTACTCCACTTAAAACATAATAGTTACTTCTCACTCCTAATTATTTACCTTAGAATCACTTTCCTTGTGATGTTTGGCACAGGATCGAAGCTGAGTTATCCAGTATTGTTTCTCCTTTGCATCAGCAGCTAGAACAGAAACAAGAAAATGCAGGTTATCACATAAATCAATACTCTTTTTTGCACAAGAGGTGATAGAGCAGGGCAGAGGGGGAAAGATTAATTATTGATTAGGATGCAGTATAAATCCTAATTTATGCTACATAAGTACACTTAAGTTTTTCAGTGCAACACATCTAAACCTATACTTAAGAGGTCAGCTGGAACAAATAAGCTTATGAGTCTTTTTCATAATTATCTCCTCCACATGTTAGAAAAAGCAGAACTAGCTATCTCAAGAAGACATTTTTGTTCAAATTTTTTCATCCACTTTTGTTTTACTTGTCTGTCTTTGTGAAGGACAAGGGCCACACCATACTATTTAAATCCATAAAAGCTCTACACTCAGGTTGTCAATCAGCTAACAGACAAGCTACCAGTTCCCCAAATATTTAAGTGCTTCTCTTCTAAAGGAGTTCAACTAAATCTCTCTCTAAACCCATGTCGTTCACATACAACTTAAAGACACACGAATAAAAATCACAATTTCCCCCATGCATCTTTAAAAACCATCTTAAAAAATTATAGAAGTTTGCTCTCAGATGGCTTCTGTGTAATACAGTGAGTCTGTTTAGGAGAGAGGTGCTTTTTTTTTTCTTAAACTACAACAGGAATCCTCATTAAGAATGGCAATACAGAGTTGATAATTTCAGTAAATATTTTCTCTTACTTCCTCTGCTATTGAGTATCTTAATGATTATTGACTCAGCATAAAAATTGTTTACTGATGTTAATCAAATTCACAGACATCATTAAATTAAAAGCAGCATATTGTAAGCATTTGATAATTTCAAGTGATTGGAAAAGCATAATGAAACAACAGGTGTTCATGATTTCTGGCTCTGTCACTTGTAAAGTATTTTAACAGAAATTCTCCCTGCTTGTTTCTGAATTAAATTCTGTGTGTGAAAGAGCAACAAACAGGGGACTCCTGCATGCTTAGTCCTGCTGGACAACAGCTAAACTATGGTCAGAATAAAACTAAGAACACTCCTATTACACTGCATTATGTACCTTTTCTTTCTTAAATATCAGTTTATTTTTTATAAATTAGTTTTATGTGGAAGCACCATGGTCCATCAACCATACTGAAAATACCTTAAAATCAGAACGCTGCCTTTTTTTTTTTCCTTCCTTTTTTCTAAATATTCCAAAGTAACTCCCATATACCCTATATTGTCTGTCTTATACTTGGGAACAAGGGAAATGAAAATTTTATATTACAGGTGCATCCAATTACTCCAAGACTGATAAGAACATAATATCTCACTGGCTTTTTTCCCCTTCTCTGACCCATCATCAGATTCATTACTGCACATTATCTGCAGGATGGTGGCAGGGAAGAACAGTACTAGGAAACAAATGTTATGCTGTTTTATGACAGCAATGAAAGCAGCTTTATTTTTTTTCTTTGAAAGCAAATAACATATAGCATTCAATCAAAATGCCACAGTAACAGATTACAAAAGCCACCATGAGGTACCTTCCAGCCCTGAAAGTCTATACATTGTAAAGTCACATGTACTTAACTCCAGATTACTCCTCCACCATGTTTTAAAACTTACTGTGTAATAACAGAGCTGTACAGCCACCACTCTCTGACAGCACAGGGAAGTAAAAGAGAAATAAGACACGAGAGAAGAGATGCAGAAGTGGGAGTGGAAGAACAAGCCAGCTGTCCCTGTGAGCAACACTGTACCTCTTAACTTGTACATCTCTCCACTAGCAGAGTAGACCACCAACATGTGTGGCACTTCGTCACTGGGTGATATTATAGCTCCAGCTAAAGACAAGGCTCCTCGTGGCTTAGGGCTCTGGTTTTTTGTTTGTTCATTCATGAAATACTGCAGAATCCCCGTCTCAAAGTCCAGCACAAAGTACCTGTTGAAAGAAATTACAAGTATAAAGTATTTCAGCAGAAGCTTTTCATGCATTTACCCAACAAAGGGAACAGATTGATCTTAAATCAGGATCATAAATATATAAATGAGGTTATAGTAATTTTTGTAATTACTGTAATTTTTGTAATTTTTTAGGGTATTGTTATTAGGCTTAGTTTTTCAGGGTAGATGATGTATTCCTTTATTTGTAACACAAGCCATTCCACAATAAACCAACACCTAGGACTGAACGATCATACTAACAAAAAATAAACTAAACGTGTTGTCCAAGTGCATTAAATGAAAGTAAAGGTATTTCAAAGTTGGCCAGCCTCAAGAGTCAAAAACATGTTATCCACAAATAAACCCATCCTTGACAACAGCACAGATCCTAAATTCCATTTCCCTCTGGAAATCTTCTATGCTATTACACAGAACACTTATTTAAAACTAACCCTTGACCAAGAAGGAACAGACAGCAACACTGTGGCTCACATGAAGGTCACTCTACTACAACCCTCAACAGACTTGAGCAAAAATCACAAAAAGGCAAGTTACCCTCCCTTAGCTGCTTCTAAAAAACCACCCCTAACAATCTGGCTGATCCCACTAACACAGGCATTTGTAATACATACTATTTGTGACTGTTGCTCTAAGATAAAATGACCACAGGTCATACGAATTTGTGTACAGTATTTCAGAAATCGTGATTATTCAGACTTCTGTAGTTTTGTATATCCCAAATTTGCTCAAGTTACCATATTTTGTCTTAGCTCTTTCACAATATCCCCATATGCCGGACATCTCTAACCTTTCCCATCACAGAACATTTCCAGGATTGTCTCCACAGCCTGCAGTTATTGGCGGTGGTCTGCATCTCTCTTTATTCATGCTAAATAAACCTGGACATAATGCAAGCAGTTGTTGCCTAAGATTTACAGAGTTTCAGACATTTTGCTTGGGTCCCCTTACTCTGCTGCAGTTATGCTTAACTCTCTACTGCTGCTGCCTTCACATCAGAGCAAAGATCAAATTCTCTTTCAATTGTTACAGATTAAAAACCCTGTCCCAAAGAATTTTAAGTTAGTGCATCACTACACCCTTCATTTGTGCCCTGGCGCCATCACCTGCAAGCACTTCTGCATCCTTCTCCTCAAGAAACAAATGGAAAGCCTGCCTTTTGTAATCATGCAGCACATCACCTTCCCTCTTCAGGTTATCTTTGACACAAAGAAGGACTAGAGGAATGGCAAGCTGAATGACAACCACATTTTTCAATAGCAGTGTTAAAAATAAGGATGCCCTGAAAGGAAACTGCCAAAATTTCAGATTACCTTACTGACTTGTACCAGTTCATAAGCTTCCTGTTGTGTTTGACTTTTAAATGATTTTACAATACTACTCTTCCATTTAAAAAGTGTTTTTCATCTTCAAGTTGCTTAGTCGGAGAAAACAATGCACTTAACTGCAGGGGGAAACGTCACAACTGGAGAACTTTTTTTTTTTAAAGTCAGACTTGCATATTTCATAGTAAATTTAAATTTTGCTCATACTCGTTTTTCCAGATATTTTGGGAATATCTGTTGCATACTCAAGAGAAAAGCAGAGTGCTAGACACAAGTGATGCCACTCCTGAGAAAGTTACTTAGTAGCTTGACCCTAGAGCTAATGCTTCTCCCCATCATCTCTGAGCTCAGCGAACAAGTCTAGACTTTATATGCTGTGATGTTCATTCCGAGCTTGTGCCATCCTCATTATAATTTCATTGTCCTTTTATTGTTCAGGCACAAATAATTTATTTCAGCCTTTGTTATTTGGCTATTTTTTAATCGATTACTATGTTGGAAATCACCATTGTGGTTACTAAAGTACAGCTCTACAATTAACAAAAGGAGGAACAACAGCTAGTGGAGAAAAAAAGGGAAAGAAAAAGAGAGCCTAGAAAAAGTCTCTTCTCCTATTAAGACCAAAGGGTTTGGAGGAAAAAAGTTCCTCTGAGTCTATTAGAACAGAATCTATTAAGTTATATAAACACTACGAGCACTTCAGCTCAGAAACTTCTGCATGCCAGACCAGTAAAGCACTCCCAGAATGACTGTAAGCTCCACAAAAATGGGCTTTGCATTGGCTTAAAGCTACCCCAGGGAAGGAAACCAGCCATTCGAGTACAGAATATACCTTTACCAGCATAATGACATCAGACAGCAGCAACTTCTGCAAATTCCCAAATGCAGAGACAGCATCCTTCCACACCCTTGTTATCATTGCTACAGTAGTGTTAACTGAATTTCTAGCCAACCACAACCCATTGTGTACAGTCTCAGAAAAACACAACATCATCACCGGCCTTGTACCTTAGGTTTTTTGTGATGATGTCTTAAAAGCCTGTAAAAGCAAGCAATGTTTCCAGTGGAAATCAAGGAGTAACTTTAAGAAAGAAAAAGGTAACTAGTTTTCACAAGCCCCACATCACCCACAATATCCTGCCTTCTTTCTTGTCCCAAAAGAACCAGGAACTTTTCACAAGCGTCTTGGCCACGACACTGTTCACATCACACAGAATCAAGCATTTCCTTTTCAAAGGTTATGGTTTGATGTGCAACTCCCCTCTTCACCTTTCACACAGTGGTATCACAGAAAAAGACAAGAATAAACTGCACAGACAACTATAGCCTTACAAAAGAAGCAGGGAGATAACACACTTTGAAAACTGCTAAAAGGATAGAAAAAGCCAGGAAAAGGAATAAGGAATTAAATGTCAAATCAAGCAGTGCAAGGTTTCATACAAAGGAGGTGGAGGAGGGAGGAAGACAAAGAGCTAGGAAAAACAGGAGCAGCTTTCAAAAACATTTTCTCGCATCATAGACCAAATGATGACCCAGTTCAGACCATCACAAAAACAGAGAAGAAATGGAGACCAGAGTCTTTCATTAACTGAGGATGGAAAAGCATTACACATATAAAGCAGAACAGAAGGGTACATGTCCCATTTTAGAAGCCCTGTGCAGCTGAATCAAAAAGATAGAGATTTTTTTTAACTTCTAAAAGTCATTTGTTCTGCCTACCAGGGAAATAACAGCACTAATCTCTCTACAACTGATACATCTTGCCACCTCATCATTTTTTCTACTGGCCTTGCTCACATTTACCCATTGTGTCATATTCCTGTAATTAAATCTCAGATACCAGCGATGAAAACAAATGTACTCTTCAGAAAACAGGCAGAGGGTAGCAGAGCCCAGTTCCATCATACTTATCACACAAAAAATTAGTGCTACAGAGAAATTGTGAAACAATTGTTACTGAAAGACACTTCCAAAAGACAGCTGAATTTTTCTGTTATTCTAAAACCAGAATAACTTTTTTTTTTAATTAATAGTCTTTAAGATAGTCCATCTATTGGTAAGGTAGAAAATCACCACTTAGGCATATTTTAAGCAGTTTTAACTGCTTAAGCACAGTTTTAAATAGACATGTAAAATTACAGGCAAGAAAATGCAGGCCACTTCACAAAAGAAAAGCCAATGGATTTCTCACTTCAGATTCAAATCCATTCAGAGACTCAACGCTTCCTGATCCTCTGGACCAGCTTCCCTTAAGCTCCTGAGATCCATTAGGATACTCCATCTCTACCATTTCAACCAAATGCAGAGCCATTACCAATTGACATCAATTACAAGCAAAAACATGCACCACACTCTGCAAAGCTGAAGTCTGACACTACCAAAACTGGTACATTTTAAGTCACCCAGGAGATTGTCAATATGGCCTGATGAAAATTTATTTCTCTTTTACTTCCTATATTTCAAGATTAATGCCCTCTCTGCATTAATCCTAAGTCTTATAAATTCTACAACTATCTTAATTGAAGACTTGTGTTTCACCATGCCCTTCATCCATTCACTCAATCCTTCATAGTCATTTAAAAAAAAATTAAAATGTCAAGCAGAACATACATGATATGCTAGGAGGTGTAACATGTTGCCTTCTGAATTCTTAGAAGTGAAGGGTCAAACATTAGTAATAAAGTATTTCAATTGGATTTGCTTCCACTAATATGAGCATTAGAGTAATAATTATAACATGTTCATATAATTATATAGTATTTCAATAATTTATTATTAGTTCCCTATTCAAGAAGACTTTAAGAAAAAGCAATGACTGTGCTTTAAAGAGTAATAAAATGCTGGTAGTGTAGCAGGAGATGAAAGTGCTCTACCACTAGTGCCTGTCAACAAAGAACAGCAGCTTAACAGGTCTTCCATGAGAAAAAATGACATTTCACTAGTACAACAGATTTGAGGCAATAAAGAATTTTTAAAAAGATTTTTAAAGCCTCACATAAGTATCAGAAGCACATTATATGAACATTTCCCATGTAATTTACTCACCTCACTGGATTTAAGAATTTTAATTTTCCCATTTCCAGTCAAATTAATCATTTCCATATTCTCCAGTGGAAATGAATACTTACGTAAGTAAATTTTTTTTTAAAAATCACATTTCTATGTGTTTTATCATTCAATTACACATCATAACATGGTGCACTGCTCCTTGAAGCTGTCACTCGGATGCAAATCTGCAATGCACCCAAAATTATGCTACCAACAGAAAAAAGTCCTCAAAACAAGTTTCTTCTTTTCCTCCCTTATTCTGAACACATCTCAGAAACCAACCATCTGAATCCATGTTTTCACTACTCTGTAAGCCCAAGAAATTTTCAATGTAGGATTGCTAAATCTTTCCATTGTGTAATGCATTCCTAGCAATTTGAATACTCCTCACACCCTTCTCTCCCACTTAAGTCAGTTTTCTGGACCAGATTTTGTACAACTTCCAGTTTGAATTCATAACATTACAGAGGTTTTTTATAGACATTTGCAGCTGGACAAGTACAGTCCCAGTCAAATCTTCAATTTCTGACTCAACCTCAACTCTTTTGGAAAGCAGCATTGTACTAATTATGTGCTTGGGCTGGTAGCCTACACTGGAGTCCATGCTTCACAGTTGGACTCTGTCTAATCCCAAACTTTACATTTAAGATTGGTAGGGATGTCCAAATACTGCACACTAGCACAGAGAAATCCTTCTGACTGAAGACAAACATCTTTCAATTTTCCCTAATTTCCAAACAATAAAATTGTTTTCATTATATTAAAACCTAACACAGCAAGTACTTCTGGATGGAGAGGGATGCTGGGTTATTTCTTCAGCAGGCTAACTTTGTTTTACCTTTTTGAAGATTTTTTTCCCCAGTTACTTAACTCATTGATGTATAGAGGAACTTTTCTTTCTAAAACAACACTTTAAGTTTTCTGCAGACATCTTTTCTTCTAAGCCAGTCCCACAATACATACTTTATGATCTGCTTTTTATTTTGCTTTAGCCATAAAAATGCAAATGGTTTAAATCAAATACATTTATTGGAAACAGGACAGTATTCACACAGATCTAAAATCTTGATAGGCAGCATCACCTTCCTTACCACACTGGAATAGTAACAACTCATGTATTTTCCCTTCTCAGACTGCTGAATTTATCACTCCACACAATGTGACAAACACTATGCTATATTCCATACTTCAGCACCGAATTAATTCAAGAACAGATGCAGCTCACAATAGAAGAATTTCGCTACCTTCTCCTTCAACCACTATTCTCAATGTTTCTGAGCCTCCAAGCACATTTTCCTTTTGCTCCATTCCAATCTCCCCCAGTCACTGCCAGTACATATTCTTCACTGATTCTATAAACCTCAAAAGGAAGATTTTCAAGAATAAGGAATCAAACTACTCTATAATTTTCTTCCTTTTTTTTTAGAAGTAGTTTTAAAATAGGTAAGAACTGTGGGATAGAAAGTAAATTACTGTGTCAAAGAAAAGCAAAATTTATGGCTCCAGTAACTGAATGAGATGTCACAGAGAAATATTTCATTTTTAGGAAACTGTATCTTATTAGGACATCCTGAACACCACATATATACAACTGCTTCTTTTTTTCCCCTTTTACCTTAAATCATAAAATTAATGGAATTATTCAAGCCAATAAAGACAAAGCATAGCACATAAATATTCAACAGCCAAGGACTTCATTATCAAAAATTATCTCCAAAGTTGTCATTTAAAGGCTGATGATTAGGAGAATATCCTCACATGTCAGTAACTCTACCATCCTTTCTGAACTGAGATTCCTCAATTTATCATTTTCTAAAATAAGAAAGTGTAAGAAATACAGCATTCATTAAAAGCTTTACTGACTTTGAGCATCCCTGTATGAAAACTAAATTTTTAGAACAGTAATATTTCAGCATTATTGAATTCAGTCAAGATGAACCACAATTTGCTGGATACTTTTAGAGGTGCTCTGCATCTAAAACATTGTTAAGAAACAGAGGAAGTATTATCCATAGCTAAGAGATTAACAGCTTGGTTTTGCTGATCAGGCCCTTCATGACTTTAACATCCACAGAATTCTCACACAAAATATTAAGAGAAATCTTCTTTCCTGTCTTCTCAAGTCCCAGCAAGCCCTCTTCATGAACCAGAATGTCACTTCTTTCTCAGTGAAGAAACAATTGCTACTGACCAGCTCACCAGGTCATCAACCTCTGCTTACAGTGCCAATTACTTTCAACTTCTGAACTTCTCTGTAGTGACGAATGGATATGTTGCCCAGATATTACAGAAAAAGAGTCTACAGTAAGGACAAACTTTAAAAATTGCTTAGGTGTTCCTTTTTAGGAAAGAGGGAGGAAGAAAAACCCTAAAAATAATGGCTCCATTTGTACCCATCAGGCTTTGAATTCACAGAGAATTGTGAAGAAGTACATTCATCATACTAATCTATGCTTCAGTACAACATGGCCTTGCTGAGGGATAGAAATCACAACTTAGGGAGAAACAAACAAAAGGTACACAGTTGAGTTTGATACCATTAACAGCACCTACAGGCCATCACACTGGCTGGCTACCCAATGCTTCTTTGTGCCATTTAGTAATCCTTGCCACCTTCCTTTCCCTTGTTCAGAATTCACTACTACTTAACAATTAAGCAGATTCAAATTTTTGCACTGTGGGTCAAGAGAAAAGGGACATAACTGGGGGAATAAATGGGCTGCTACAATTTTAATTCTGCAAATGTTATATACCCAGCTCGATTTAGGTCAGAGATTAAAAACAGAGCTTCCAGGCAGGAAAATATGCTTTCCTTCATAAGAAAAACAATGAAGACCTAAAACAAAACAAGAACCGAGTACTTACACGTCCTTCCTAATGATCTGCATGTAATGAAAGGATGTTAACCTTTAGAAAGACACAATTCTGTGAGATTCTAAAACAAGATCAAGAAAACACACATGAGAAACACACATAGTTGTACACACACCAACTTCATTTCCCATCTGAGGGGAAGGCAGGGCTGTGCATGACACAGGGCTCAGTAGCTAAATTGGTTCTCACTAAAGCCAAGTCCACAGGAGCTGTTTGCAATCATCTGGACAACAAAAAGAAGGAAGCCATCTGGTTCATCTTCTTCCAGTCCCATCTTTCCACTTCATCCCGGAGGAAGACTTTACTCCTTTGAGAAAGTAAAATTACAGACAGCTACTTTGCAGCTGTATGGATAATTGCTTCTCTGCTCCAAGTCTATGTGCACTATTGTCCTGTCTCAACTAGAAATAAAAATCCCACCAACAAACAAGGCAGGTATCAGAAATCAAGTGCTTCACTCCCTTCTGTTATCCCTAAATCTAAATCTAGCTAAATTGGGCTTTACATTCAGATGTTTAGTTTTCACCTAGTCATCCTCAAGAGGATGCAAAGAAGTAGAATGCATGAAGTTAGTCAAGGAATATTCTAGTTGCAAAGTACTTTAAGAATATCCAGAGAAAAAATCTGTTAGAAGAACTTATTACCAAGCTTGGTGAGCGTCAATGTAAGTAAATGACAAAAACAAATTTGCTTTCATTTTCATAACCAATCACCTACCAAGAAAATCCAAAAGAGAAAACACACAAAAAGCCCCCTCAAACCTAAATATTGCACAGAGGGGGACACACACTAAAAATCAGAAATAAATCTGAGGTTTTTCTCCCTCCCCCAAAAAAATATGTAATGAGACAATCAATTGTACCTAGCTTGTGAAAGAAGCTTTTGCATACTAATATTTGTAAATCCCTCTACTCACATTAGCAGTTATCCAAACTGCTGCTTAGCAAACAGCTGCATTACCACACAGCTTTAAACATCTCCCAGAATTATACCAGTTATGACAGGAATCTTATTGCCTATTCTTTTCTGTAACAAAAACCCCACCAAAAATTGCAAGCAATACAGCAATATTCGACCTTCTAAAAAAACATGTCACTTTTTTGCTTGACACTTTCTGTAATACGTTTCAAAAGACCTGACAGGTTTGGCAAGCACACTTCACATCAAAAATTGCCTGGTGCCCAGCATCCCTTCATCTTTCACAAAATACTTATAAAAAATACAGAATTAAATAAACAGCTTAGAAGCTGGCCTAACACACCAAAAAATACAACTCTCCAACAAACTAAATACCAAATCTGAAGGAAAGTAATCTAAAAGAAGGCAGCACTGAAGGCAGCCATTGGGAAGGCAGCTGATCAGAGCACTAATGAGTCCAGCAGTGACTGACACTACCATGTATTACTCTTTCAACAGTCTCTCTTTTAAGTAGGGACACGTACACACACAGAACACGCTTCCAAGATGGTAATGTATGGAGACAAATCAATAATGCAGTGAGATCTGACCAAGGGCAGTATTTTACGGAGATTTCTGTCCGCTACTTGTCACATCTTGCAGGAGACTTCACAGATTAACTAGAGAAGATGTGGCCTTTTGTCCTGGGGTGATTTTATGATGCTTGTATCCTCAATTGTCTGCTTTGTTTATGCTGGATATTAGGTACTGCACCTTTTAAGACTGGCTCTGAGAGTAAAGGAGGAGAGAAGCTCACAGGTTGTTTGCAGAAACTGCACTTGCTTCCCCTCATTCCTTCTCCCAGACTGTTGTCTGCAGCACGGACAGCAGGAGAGCTCTCCTTTGCATTTAGTTTTTTTAGCTAGCTGAGGCAGAGAAGTTCCCCAGACTATGGCTTTTCTTTCTCTCGGAACTGATCAGCCCTGCTCTGGACTGAAAACCCAGAACACGGGGAGCTCATGCCTAGGGCCCACCGTGAGCCAGGACGCTGCTTTCCAGCACCAGAGGGGCTGATAAGAGACTGGGAGAGCTGAGCTACACCCCACCACAAGGACTTTCTGAATTTGACATCTCTTCAGAACAGCGAGAGGTTTTATTGTTCCATATTATTCATTTTTTATGCTTGTGAATACTTTGCTTGCTAAATAAACAGGTTTTTTCCACTTTTCTCCAAGGAAATCTTTTTCTGAACCAGTTGGGGGAGAGGCCACTTGAATTTGCTTTCTAGAAGGACCCCCTTGTAAGCTTCCTCCCAAATTTGTCTTAAACCAGGACACCATTGCTTGGTCTTTCTGCTACTTGCTACTACAACATCCACAAACCAGTCAAATATATTCATTTGACAGCCTGGTTCTCATGAAACATAATGAGAGACTTGCAGTAAACTCAGTCACCTAAGATAATGCCCCCAGAACACACAGTCTCAGAGCCTGGAATTGCTGGGTTTGTATCAGCATTAGCATGCAACAAAAATTAAAGAAAACCACAACCCACTGAATTTGTGTGAGTCAGCAGGTCTAAATCACAGTTTTATCTCAAAATAGTCATCTGCAATCCAAATTCTCTATAATTTCAGCTACTAAATTTTAGCAATCCCAAACACGAACACCCCTGAAAAAGGCTGTTGAACAAAAAAAACTTACATTCAGTTGAAATACCCCCACAACCCTCTCCTTCACCTCAGCAACTAGAGCTTGCCCTCTGCACTACATTTCTAGGTCATAAAACGTATGAAGGAAGCAGTAAACCCTCACAGAGTCACACACCCTGTGTTTAATACATATTATCTTCCACTGGCTGCATCCTAAGCTTTATTATCACTTCCCTCTTATGGTGCACTAGTGATGAATTGAACCCTTATTTGTGGAGGTAAAGTTGGTTTATAAGTTTCCCTGATTTGTACCTTCCAACTCTTCCTCCCTCTGCTCTCCAAAAACTTGCATTCCTCACTGGTAAGAATTAACCCAGCTTTACTGTTATTGAATATTATGTCCCATCTAGGAGAAGCACGTTCAGACAGACATCTAGGTTTTTGGAAATCTCTTTTGCTGCCAAGAATTACAGACCATCTACAGAAAAACACTCAGCTATGAGAAAACAAGTATGACCCTGAGGTTTTATGTCAGACCCTATGTTAGTTAGGATTTCACCTGGAGAAAATACTTTCAGGGACTGAAATATTAATGAAACAAACAAAGGGAATGGCCCTGGACAACAGCACAAATGCTGATGCTGAGAAGGAGACAATCACTGGATGACAAACCAAGAGATGGCCTAACACCTCCAGGCATGAATATCAGGCAAACGATTCGGGTAACCAGACCACAAAACAGACAGCAAAGACTGCAAACAGAAGTAGCTCAAATTGCAAGACTCTAGCTTCAATTAGAGTAGTTCAGCTACTTTAAAGTACTGCTTTTTGCTCAATTTAACAATGAGAGTACAGAAATTAGGGGTATCATTCAAGTCGTATCTTAAGCCAATTACAGAGACAAAAGGAGTCTGTTATCTCAGCCCAAACTATTTGGCCTCAGTGTCTCCACATCAAAAACCAGGGAAATTATCTATGTAGGTAAACCCTAATGTTCCTCACAGGTAAATATAGTCCCATATTCAACAATAACAGCCTGTAGTGGTAAGTCAGAAATCTTCAGGGAGTTGACCTGCACATAAATAAAAAGGAGTAAATGTCAACGCAAGCAAAATGGCCATTGGAGTTCCTTCAAATTCATTTTTACTGCTTACTGGAAACCAAGCTGTTTTAAGACACACTGCAAAAACCTCAAAGTCAGAGGAAAGACATGTAACTCTACTGAAAGTTCTGTTCTAACAACTGCACTTTTTTGTATACAATCATTATTGAACTAAATAGCTAAATCACTATCTTCACTATTACTTCTTTCTTCCCTCATTTTTTATTTTTGAGCATGAAACATAAAAGTTTAGATAGGATTCATAAACCATCCTAATAAAAAGATGTAATCAACCTAGAAGTTTTCAACAGAAGCATGTTGCTGAAAATTAATTAGAACAGTCATGTCGTGATTTATTGAGACAGAACATCAGTTTTACTACAACTGCTGCTGCCAACAAGAGACAATATAGAGAGGAAAGGAAGTGGAGGGATGAAGGAGAAGACAAGCGGAACAGTTTGGCAATGGGATGTGTTAAAATGTTTTCATTAAATCTACCTAAAACTAAATAAACAGAAGTCTGAAGAATCATTTGACAGTGCAGTCTAAAAAAGCTAGACTTCCAACCACCATCCAGAGCAAAACACTCTTCTGCACCAGATTATATGTACACTAGGCTAATTATTAGGTTAGAGAAAATTGAGGACTTTTGCTACTTCTTACCAATTTCAGAGATATTTAATTCTGTTCAAGTTACTGATATGAAATTCTAAAGAACATGACACTCCTTTGGAAACTAAAACTCTTTCAAAAACTCTATTTAATCTTATTCACATTTTATGTAATCTCCACGGATGAAGACTTAGGAAATCAGCACAGATATCCTCTTATCATTGCTTCCATTCTATGTGAACAATTCCATTCCTAAACTACTTTACTGAAGAAAATACATGAAGTAGATTTGGTATTTCTTAAGATATATAATTCCTTTTTTATCTGTTAACTAAAACGAAGGGGGAAAAAAGAAGGTTAAACTTAAGATATGAGTCCAACTTATATCTCCAAACTCCAATCACTTGATTTAGGCTGAAACATGTTTACACTACAGTCCACAGCAATGGTGCAAAATAAACAGGAACTGTTCCCTCAAAATCTCAATAAAGTGTTATATCACATAATTGGGCAAAGTGAAAAAAGCAGCCCTTAAAAAGCACAAGTGACATCCATAGTAAATTCTCTCTCTCCCTCCTCAAGGAAGAACTACTGACTTGCTCTTTAAAAACCTAGCTCAGCCTAATTAGACTTCCCCTACCTGGCCTCACGTAGAGCTCCTGCTCTGTCACCTTCCTGCTCTGCCCCCACCACTGCCCAGTAGCAGCACTCCGCAACACATCCTAGTACAGCCAATCCAGAAATGAGAGCTGGAGTCAGAATAACAGTCAGGTCAGTCTTTGGGTAGAAGGGGAACTTTGCAGAGTCATGCATACAGCAGGGGGGAAAAAAAACCAAAACAAAACAATTTCTCTGCAACTACAAACATTACATGGAAACCACTGGATTGTCAGTATTTTCAGCTGTGTGGCTATACTTGACCACAGGCCGTAATTTGGTACAGGCTGACTAAGAAGCCACAGGTCTCATGCCCAGTGGTGAATCTGTGAGGTCCTGGCTCAGGTACAAGGGAGTGAAGGTGCCTTAGGAAAAATATTTCAAAAGGTGGTTTCAAAACCCAAAAATGCAAAGAACCAAAGTACATAACAAGATAACAGCTAAAATGAAGACACCCATCTGGTTTACACTATTGCCAAGCAGCCAACTGCTTCACTGCATAAATATTCCTATCAGGATGGATCCAACTGGAGCTCTCCCTGAACTGCAGCTAACAACTCTCCCGCTGAGCAGGGATGCATCTCAAGGTTTAAGATTCCTTATTTGACCAAGAGATCCTTCCTTATGCAAAGCAGAGAGATCCCTTACGTAGTGACAGATTCTTGGAGACAGACTGATAGCATGGTGAGTTAACTGTAATGAAACATTGCCAATTCACACAGCTGCTTAATATTATTATACATATTGTAAAGCTAATTCCATTACAGATCAATCTTAGTCTAAGACTAAGATTGTCTTAGTCTGAGACTAAGACTGGATACAGCTCCACATATTCTCCATAAGGAGTTTAGAAAGCAAGGGACTTTGTGATTTAACATGAGGTTCCTTCTTTCTCTTCACATCTCTGATCTACATGTGAATCATTCTAGCATGATTCTGTTTCAACTTTCCTGTGTATATTTCTACCGTTCAGTCATTAATAAGGTGAACCTTGCCATCAAGCTTATTGAACCCTGTCAAACCATTGCTAAACCTTTTTTAATTTTAATTTATTTATCTCTATTTATTATTTTGCCTGAGTATAATGTATGTATGAGGTGCATAATCTACTCATCCAGAACAAGGTCACAAGCATTTGTGATTGTACGTAGCAGTCCTGACTTGACAGCACAGAGAAGCTCACTTTTTGCCACATTATCAACTTTCAACTACCCCAAACTCCTGGCAAGTAAGTTTTTACTCAATTACATGCAACTACTTTGTCCCAGGCTGAAAACACAGCCTGCCCCACAGTAACAGCTACTTTACAAATAAGAATCTTAGTTAAGTCAAAAAACCCAATAGTAAGAACAATTTTCACCACACAGCACCAGCAATCCTGCCAAATTAGCTTCTGCTGTGCTCACATTTTAAAATTACAAAACTCCTTTTTTCTGGAGCCTCCTACATTACATTACATATATTTCTGTCAAATCCCTTGTTGCATCTTACTGAAGACTGAGAAGAGTCTGATAGTGGCTAATCAGCTGGCAGGTAAGTACTTCCAAATAAAATTTGATGTCATTCTTAATACAAAAGCAATCAGTCTGATTTACAGAAGTCAAATTCACTAGTAACTTTTTTAAAGCTTAATTTCTGCTGTCATTCCTATAGCCTACAATCATGCTACTATTAAAAACAATTTGAGAATTGCTGATCTAGTCCACACTCCCACTCAAAAATAACTCCTTTGCCATAACTGAAACTACGAATTAAGTTTAAATTCTTCCCTTTTGAAATAACCTAGTAGACGGGTATTTAAGAAATTAGGCCAATAATGACAACATTATAGCAAAACCAAACTATTTTAAACAGGCTGAAAACGTCCCTGGTTATCAATGGCATAAAGCAGAATGACCTGCCTGGAAAAGATAAAACTATGGAACAATGAACTAACTTAATAAGACAAATAAAACATCTCTCAGAGTCTGCTTCTAGTTCCACTCCAGATTTTTATAGTCTCTCAGGTCAGGTTTGTGCTCTCCCCTTTAGGTAAAAATCAGCATTAAATATAGCAAAACAGCTGGCTTTTTTCCATGTGACAGGAAGTAACAAAGTTGTGAGATATCTACTGGACTTGAATTTTAATGGTTCTGGTAACAGCTGAAACCCTAAATCTTACTTTTAGTGCCTGAACATTTAGGCTACATTTAAAACTTTTTCATGAAACTCCACAGCCATAATAATGAAATGTTATAAGGGAGATTTGGAAGAAGGAAAGTTGCTATAGCTTAGCCATTTCCTCAACTAGCAGATACAAGCAGTATGTTGTCCTTCAGCTACCAGAAGTCCACAGCCTTAAAAAACAGAAGTAAAATTACTCAGCCACACTAAGTTCTCTTCAGCAATAATTCAGAATTTATTTCAATATCTTTCCTGCAAGTGTAGTTTAAAGACTTCTTCCATCTAGCTTTTTTCCTTGTCCCTAATTATGATTAGAAAAATCAATGGTGTGTTAAGTACTTCTCTACTTCTCCCCTTGTTTGTAGTCTTTTTTTAGTTTATCAAACATTATCAACTGTTTGCAAATAGTCTTAATAGTGCTGCTCTTTAGCTGACACCACAAATTGACAATATATCATTTATTTCCACTTCTTCCTTCCCCAAAAAAATAACTCCTCTTGCTCATTGTATCTGAGACATCCCAACTACAATCAGAAACACTCAAGCAAAAAAGCAGAGGTTAGGGAAAAGTCCAAAAAGAAATATCCCAGCTGAAAACTTGAACTACAGAGAGATGCATTTCTTTAACAGCCATTTAAAAAAACGGACTCTTTCTCAAAACAAAACATTGTAAAGCAGTATTATTCATCCACTTTATGGAGCACAAACTGTTATGTCTCTTTCCTAACAGAGATTTGACATTGATTTGACATCACTCCTGCTCTGCAGTGCTCTTTGTTACCCTACTACCTGCCTTCACCACACTCCTCTGTACTCACACTGCTCCTGCACTGCATCATTTGACATTCTTTTCTGCTTTTCATTTAATTTCAAGCACTGAGAAGCAGACAACATGATAAAAGAACAGTAAAAAAAAACCCCACACATACGAACAAACACCAAAAGACCCACAAGTTAGTTGGAGAAAAAAACTTCTTAATAACAGACTAAAACACCAGCAATAATTGCAGGCATATTCTTAGACTCCTCTAAGTGTAAAACCTCATGCTTGCTGTTAGAACTGCAGTAGCCAGCTTGCCTACTATGCAGTCTCTGAAAGAATGAAAGCACAGATAACAATGTACAAAAAGAATTTCAGGAAAAAATTCAATAGCAGGGATTTCAAGAAGCAGAACTTTTTTTCCTGTGAAGGGAAAATACAAAAGGTGGCTTCATTTTTTCCTTCAGCAGTATAAACATGACACAATTTGAGTGAACCTTTGACCCCATTGTTGGCACATGTGCACAGAACGAGTGCAAGGGGAGTGCATTAAACCAACTCACAAGTGTAAAATACTCTTTCAAGCAGAAGAGACCCATTCAAGACTCCAAGCACCTAACAGAAGACAATACCACCAACAAACCAAGAATGTAAGCACAGAACAAATGGAGCTAATAAATAAATAAATTGCCAGAGCATAAACAGTTCTCACATTTCCAGAACCAAGTTAATTTCGTAATTCTATTATTTTTCTGTTCAAACGCAGGCAATTCAGAATTCTAGTAATTAAATCCAATTGAGGGAATTATTTGATAGAAGTTAAAACTCAACATGAGAACTCAGAGTAGGTATTTTCTGTCTCTCAGATATCTGTTCCTGATGTTCTAACACCATCCCGAGTAAAAAATATCTGTGAGAAATTGCACTGTATTTTTGCCTACACCAGCTGCTTTCCCTATTACTAGTGACAGTTCCACTAAGCTTTCCAGCTCCCTCGGTTGAAACACCTATTTCCACCTCTTGTGTTCAATCTGTTCAAGTGCCACTTTTGAAAAATCAATTTTTAAGCTCAAGGGGAATAAAACCTACAAAAAGCATCATGTCATTAGCCTCCTCTCCGGAACCTGAACTCACAGTTCATTGACCTCTAATTTTTAGCAACTGTCATATTTTCATATCTGATCTCGTTACTTTCAAATGTTTTCTTCTCCTCAGTCCATCTCCTAAAGCACCACTCCCCCCTACACTTGCTGTCACAATATCAAAAAGCAAGATGAAATAAACGGGAAAGAGAGAGATCCACAGAACTTGGAAAAGAGGACAGGCGGTCTCGTATCATTTATCCGATCCTGCAGAAAAGGTTAATATTCCACTGCCAACCTGTTTGTTCAGCTCAGAGAGCAAGACTACAGCTGGCAGCTGCTCAGCTCTTCTCCTCAAGGCTTTCCATTTAACAACTAGCATAGAGAAAAGATAAGAACTAAGTGATGAGCAGTTGTAAGCTGCTCCAGCCTGCTTAGACCGTCCAGCTATCTATTTTCTGCAGCTGGTCCCTCAACCCAGGGATTCCCACTAGAAATCCCATACCCAAGGAACAGCCACCTAAGCCCCTCACCAGTTTTCAGCGTCATCTGACCCCTCTACAAAAGGTCAAAGCAGAGGGAGACATTCCCAATACCTTTCCCACACAGACAGGAGCACACTGTGCTACAGGAAACCCTGAGCTATATTTGAATAACCGGTCAGCCTTTTGGTTCACAGCACAGCAAAATTACAGTATCTGTCACAGGATCTCCTTTGGCCAACAGCATTTAAATCACTGAATGAAGCAAGCTGTGCCATGCCTGCGACCTATCCTTTGGGCCCAGGGGCTGTGAATGAGCTTGGTACAGCTGAACAGCTCTCACCAGTGAGCTCAGAGGTGCAGATGAACCCCAGGCCATGCAGTGCTGAGCACACCAAAGCAGCGCTGTGGGCAGCCAGCACAAACCACCACAGCAAAACACTCCCCAGCATCGCAGAACGCCGGCATCACCTGCCTACACCCCATAAGCAGCATGGGGCATTCCAGGACATAAAGGCTGGAAAAGCACTGGATTACCAGAAAGCTGCAGAAGCAAACTAGCAGTTTGAACCCCTGACCCCCTGGCAAGGACAGAGCAGCTGAACATGGCTGTCACAACCCACAGGGTATCAACTGCTCACTGCAACCCATTCTCACATTTCTGAGCTCCGCTCACATCTGAGAGCTCTGCTTTAAGATACTGGCTGTTCTCACAGCTTCTTATGACTATCAAGTCTAAATTAGTATCTTAATTAGAAAACAAGGATAAGAGTACCAGTGCTTTTTCCAGCATAATTACCTTTTCACTAGAGTTTTTACTATCAAAGTATAATGACTGGGGGGAAAACTAGCAGTCCTGTTTGCAAGTTATTTAATGACAGAAGAAAAACAAGGAATTAGAAGTTTCTGATGTTACAGCCTCTCTTTTTTTCTCATGCAGGAGCAAGTAGACCCAGCTAGACAGAACTACTCCCAGATCAGCTGCCCCAGCTTTCTGGGGAAAATTATCAACTTTCCCCTAACCAGTGCAATTTGGGACTTGGGAGGAGAAGAGATAATTCTGAAATAAGCCTCAATAGCATGTTTGGATTAAAGTGGCCTCTCAGAGAGAAACGGAGAGAAAAGAAGGAATAGAAAAGAAAAATACAAACCATACATTTTATCAGCAGCCTCCAGATCCCTTGTACTATCTCTCTGATGATGAATTTATTTGGCACAGCAAAATGTACTCCTTATTGGGTGTGGAACAATTACAGATATACTGTATGATGCCTGGTAAGTACTAAATGTATACACAGATCTAACTGGACAGGACTTGCATCGGCATCAACTATAACACTAGTTTTTACAAACAGAATATGAAATCACAGAAATGCCTTAGGATGTCCAAAATAGCTTGAAAAAACAAGAGAGAACAGAGGTACTGACAAAAAAAGGGTGGACAAGGACATATAGCATGATTACACCATTAATTTTTAAAAAATTAAATTTTACATAGTGATTCTCTACAAAAGGAAGTAACTGTATTAATAAAGATTGCTATACTATGTAAGATATTTTTTTCTCAGTACATGTTATGTTCAGGACCCGTAAGCATTTTATTTATGTTTTAAAAATGACAGAAAAAGTTTCAAGCCTACTCCTAGTTCGTTTTTAGATCCATTAGATTTCAAGTTGACATCTTTTCAATATTCAGAAGCTACTTTGTTGAAGTCAACTTTTTAAGAACTGGAACCTGTCAAAGAAAGATACTGACCGTACTGTACTACAATAATGCAATCCAATGAGGTTCAAAGCATAACCACATCCCATCGATGGATATAATTGCATAAATTTTCAATTAGCTGCCTTGAGTCAGCAGAGTTCTACTGAGGTTGTATCACAGTCCACCAACTTCTTTGCCAGACCTTCAGAGTTCATCCTTGTTTTGCAATGCCCTGTCCTCAGCAAGAATCATTGCCAGGAGATAGAAACTCTTCACCGTTACTTTCTAGTCTGCAGCTAAAAACATCAAGGAATAAAAGACCTCAAGAAATAATAACCTTCCTGTAAACTGAAAAATTAATGTTTAGGTCTGAAAACCATCTTGTAATCAATCAATGAGAGTCATTTGTAGGCCTCATCATTACACCAAGAAAAGAAAACACTATATATAATTAATCTGGCAATCATTTGATGAGGAAAGATGTGGTCAGTTAGAGATCCAGCATCTCCTACTCTAACCTCAGGGATCACATCTGATGCATCAAATTCTGTGAAGTACCTGTGGTGTTTTCAGATGAAAAATAAAAACTTTAAAAAAAACTTTTTGGTTTTTCAAGAAGACATTACCACCACAAAATATGGTGTTAAAAGTTTAAACAGTAGAACAGTTGCGCTACAAACCAGTTTTAGTAAGTATTTTATTTTTATTGAGTAATGCATTGCAATACTGACAAAGACATAGGCCCATGGGTGCAAGTTTTCTTTTCCTTTACCAATTCTAACAAAACAAAGTGAAATAGTTTGAAACATCTTTTATCAAAAGTGTGCTTATCTTCATCAGTCTAGGTCACCAGAGTTATAATGCCGATACAAAGCTTCTGTACTCAAGAATGTGGCTTTCTAATACCTGCCTCACATTCATTTAGCTATTTTTGGCGTGGACCTACCTTACTCATGAAATTTATGTGGAAGGAATTCATAGTGATAAGATCTGATTGCCACCAAAGAAAAGAAAACAAAAATTTTAAAGGTCATTTCCAGGAGAAAAAGATACATACATGATACCAGGAGACACCAGTACTCAAGCCAATTCCTCATTCCTCCCTTCCACACTGTACTACTTATATAATTAACTGAGAGTATATTCTCTATAGCTGTTCTAGACAAAGTGAATACATGAATGCCAGATACTTTCTAGCAGGCTAACACCTTCTGAACACATCCATTTCAACAATAATTTTTGTGCAAGTTGAAGGAATAAAACATCTGGATTCAAATTAGTTCTGGGTTTTTTTGGGTTTTTTACTGCAATGGTTATAAGAGCTGTTATTTTCACTCTCAAAATACAGACAAATAATCATCTAGATTCTGAAACTTGAACCACATGAATGTTGGCACTTCTCCCAACTGTAAGTTTCATTGAAAATATTATTTCACTGGCAAAACCTGTTGGACAAGAAATAATCATTTCACTGTCATATACAAGGGGCTGAGAATTCACCTATGTTATACTAATGCCGTTTTTGTGAACTGCATATACTTCTTATATATAGGGAGAGAAACACCCAGAAGGAAAAAAAGAAGCAAAAGGCAAGTTAAGGTCTTACTTTGACAATTTCTGAAGCTCTCAATTTTATGTCTTCCCTTCTGTTTGTTCTTCCTAGCACTTGAAATTTTTCTTTCTATCCACAGTCTAAAAAGTTCCCAGTTGGGAAGAACAAACATATTTGATGCAGTATTTTCTTTACGTATCATATGGGAGAAAATAGGATATACAAAGTAAGAATCTTGATAAGATCAGCATGCTGGTTTCCTTCCAGCTCTTCTACACCCGGCTTGTTTGAACAAAGCTTTGCAGAAATCAGCCCTGTCTTACATCATTGAAAAGTTGGAACTTTTCAATTTTCTGTGCCAATACTTCACAATCCAACAGTGTTTCCCTTGCCTTTTTTCTTAGGAATATTAATACATTGACTGAAATGAGAAATTTAAGTTTCTATGTTTGGTCTTTATCCTGATAGCTGATATGCAGCCATCTTTACCAAGTACCTTGTCAACACCGTCTCTTAGAAACACATGAAGAGAGTCCACAGACCCCATAAAAGGGTAGTTTCAACAACACATTGCAAGATATGCAGAGCATTAGCCTTGATCCTTCTGAAGAAAGAATATTTAGATTTGTGAACAATCATAACTTCTGAAGACCTTTATGCATTAGGTTGCCACTTTGTAAACACATATATACATATTTCTAGAAATACTGTTCTATAAAAATCCAGATCATCAGTGTTCCAATCAAAAATGAAGAAACAATACTTATATCCTTTAGCAAGAAAGTTTAATCATCACAGATGCTTGAATTCCCATATAAAAACAATACTGTGTTTAAAAGGGCAATGGTAAGTCTGGCACATTAATATAAATCCAGGTAGACACTGCCAGCAGCTTCCTCTGGCTGCTATTCACATCAGTCCTCTACTTGCCTGAAATTAGCTCTGCTACAGAAGGTGGCAAAGAGAAGAAAGCAAAACCAGAAAACCCCTCACTATGCATTCTGCAATTTAAAAAATATTATTTTCCTCACTACTTCTTGTGTGCCATTCTTAAAGGCACTAATAAAATGTATAAATAAGAGCAAATTCTCTCACTTGGGTTTTCAAGATGTCGTTCTGAATTTGTATTACACAACTTCCAGACTATTTTTTTAAAGTAAAGATCTAGCCTTGTGTTGTCTTCAGTTGAGTATCTACTTTTGTCTCACTCCTGTTTCTTCCCTTTCACAGAATCACGGAACAGATTGGGTTGGGAGGGTCCTTAAACCCTCCGGCCATTGCGGGGCACACCTTTCACTAAACCATGTTGTTCAAAGCCCCATCCAACTTGGCCTTTAAAACTTCCAAGGACAGGGCATCCACAGCTTCTCTGGGTAACCTGTGCCAGTGCCTTGTCACTCTCACAGTAAAGAATTTCTTCCCAACATCTCATCTAAACCTTCTCTCTTTCACTGTGAAACTATTCCTTCTTGTCCTGTCTCTACATCTTCATCAGTGCTTTGTCTTCATCAGTCCATCCTCCAGACACTTTAACCCCTTTTCCAAAACTCTCCAGGCATGCTACTCTTTTCTTTCCTCCTTTCTTCTATTGCCAAACTATCCCTTCCTTGTACTTGCATAATAAAAATAGGATTGATTTTGATACATGAACACAACGATTATAAAACAAAGCTTACTAAGCTGGTAAGATAAAATAGGAGAAAAGCAGAGAAGTGAAGAAAGAGACAAAACTCACAATACAATTTATGGTGTGGAAGGCAAACCTTTCAGCTAAAAATCAACCAAAATAAAAACACCAAAACCAAACCGACCAAAAATGGCAAACGCTTGATGCCTGCAGCAGTGAATAACCTGTTTGGCTCCTCCACTATGCTGGTTTGGGCTGGGATAAAGTTAATTTGTCTAGACCTTGGTACCTTCTTCATGATTAAATTCATTATTTTCCTTCTATCACCATGATAAAAGCACTACACAGAAACTTGACACAATTCCAAATAATGGCAACAGACAAGAAATCAGCCTTTTCCTCTCTTTTTCCCTCTTCTTTTTTTTCATCTCATAAATTCAAATAGCAGAATGCCTGGTCTTGCCTGCATTTGCTTAAACAATTTGCTTCCTTTTACTAGGAACATTTTCTCCATATTTGAAAACTGGAAAAACACACACACCTCTCTCCAGATGAGGTTAAACACACTACTCTGTCTGCAGTGTGCAGATTTCCTCAGTGTGTGCCCTACCTCAATGAAAAATGTAGCAACCAACATAGCTGTAAGTGGAGTGTGGCTCACAATTCCATCTCTCAGGTAAACACTGAAGCTTTATCAACACACGGCCCCAACTTATATTTATGTACTTCCTGTCTCATCACTATTCTTAAATGTGCTCCAAGTCCATTCTCAAGCAAATCAATTAAACATCAACTTATTTTATTAAAAAATCTTGTAAACCTGACTAAAGGCACACTATATAAGGCACAGCTCTTAACACTGGAACAGATAACCCCTGAAAGGCTGTGCAGTTGAAAAAAAGCCATTTCCTCAGTCATTGAGAAATATGTACTTGACACATGAATTTGTAGTAGTAACTTACTCAAAACCACAATAAAAATAATAATTTAGGGATTTCAACTTAGGACCATCCAACTGACAGCCTAAGATCTCTCTTCAGTCAAGAACCTCTTAAGCCACCTGCAAATGCTGATACCCAACAACAACCACATTAATCCTGCAGGAGGGTCCTAAACAAGCACCAAGCATATAGCAATTAGTACTACACATCAGTGTATCCCTGGCTTTTATTTTGAAGACTCATACTCCAAATTTCAAACTGCCATTCTAACAAAAAATACCACCAACAAAATTGTTAGGTTACACCACTCATACAGTGAATGACAAAAAAAGGATAGGTTCATCAATACTTGGTGCATCCAGCTCCTCTTCATCAGAAACAATGGGCAAGCACCCAAACCACAGAAAATTACACATCAAGTGCACTAAAAAAAAGTTAAAAGATGGAGCTAACCTCAAAATATAACTAAATGAGGTTATTTGTGTGAATGTATTTCTAATAGGGGTTTTTGGCAATCAGTACTTGACTTTGGAGCGCTTAGCAATGACCTACATGGGAGGAAAAATTTCCATAAAGATTGCTGATGATACGAAAATAGGCTATCATCAGCCAACATTATGCTTTCCTATACTCTGACAATACTGTCAAAATAAAATTATGTATCTAGTCTCAAAAAAAAAGTCATAATTACAAGATACAGGATTCACCTGGAAAAGAATTGACTCATAAAAATTCAGGGTAAGGAAAACCTACTGATTATTTTGGTCAAATAATTCTTCCAACTAATAATAACTTTCCTCAACTATATTTTAAAATTATTGTCTTCCTAAACAAATAATTAACTGCTATTTTTACCCCCTCAAAAAACAAGGCCTGCACACACCATGAGAAAAGCCCAAGAAAGATCACATGCTAACTGTGGAGAGAGCAGTCTGCAGGTTGACAGCTACCACAGCAATCCTTTCCAGCACCTTCCCAGACAAAAAAAGGGTGGTGAAGTGCTACCCTTCATTTTGATACTTCCAGCACTCACTTGGGAGTACTACACCCTATGTTCCTGGATCAAGTTGTATACTGGATACCAGGAGAAAATGGCATAACAAGCACCAGGATGTTGCAGATTAAGTAAATAGAAAATAGCAAGAGTGTGGGCATGGAGATACCTGTCTGGAGAACCCAAGCAGCACCAGGCAACATGAGGTCTCAATGTTGTCTGTAATCAGACTAACAATTAAACTTAGGAGGCAAAACTAACAACCTAATTTTTAAAAAATAACCAACAAAGACTTTAAGAGCTAATGGTCTTTGAAGTTTTTAAGCAGGGAATAAATATTGAGTCGGAGCAAACAGAATGCATTATCCTTGCATTTGATCCCAACTGCAACTACAACGGAATGTGTACACAGTTCTGGTGTTGCACATAAATAAAAACTTTGAAACATTGAATAACCATCAGGACTATCATAAATTATTAAAGTTACCAGGAGGGCTGACTTGCAGCAAGAAAATTCCATTGGTCTAGATACTCCAAACACAGACAAAAGATAACCACTTAGCCTGCCCAAAAAGAATGGACGTAGAACCCAAATGTGATAAGATGTATCTTCAGTCCAGCATAATGAGATTCAGTGAAGAGTTAAAGGCTGACACACACTAAGTACAACAGGCAGTTTTTTAAGTAGTGATTAACTCTGGGCAAATTGTTCCCATGGCTATGATGAAGAATCCTTTATCAGCAGAAGATAAATTCTCAGATCAATATCCAAAGAGAAACACAAGCTGAGACAGAACAGAAACCACAGCGAGTAGTATGGCTTGTGCTATACAACTGAGTAGTTAAGAATCTTCACCCTTCAGCTTTAAATTACCTACTAATTAAATGCCATCTTGGAAAATGAAGTGCAGCAGCATTTAGACAGCATTTACAGCAACATTTTTATATGCAACAGTTAAGTACTAAGCAAACTTTGTCTCTCCGGATTACGTTCCGAAAAGTAATCAAATATCTCAGGAAGATATCCACAAAAGCCTCCAAGATCTAAAGCACAATACAGAGATGCTTGTAAATAAAGTTGCATTTGTTTATTATATGGAAACAAACTACATTTTTCAATGAACCAAATTCACTACTTTTTTTCATCATTCATTATAATACATATTTAACAAATATAGTTGTACATTAAAAAGCTATTGTTACAGCAACCTTTTCAATTAGAAAGTTCAGTCTTTTAAATATATCACGAAGAACAAAGTAAGAGTACTAGGTGAAGCTAAAGACCAAATAGATTCTTACTGAACAATTGGTTTTAAATATAAAATGACTGGGGAAAACTTTTGAATACTTATATATTCATAAAATTATTCCTGACACATTACTTAGTTTAACAACCTACTGTCACTTCTCCTACATGAACAAAATCCATATTCATAAATTGGTGGGGCTTTTTTAATGAGCTAGCAAGTGCATGTGTGCTCCCTCTAACCACATTTATCATTGCCTTGCTGAGCACAGAAATCATCATTGAAAAAACTAGCAGCAAAGTGAGCCAGAGATAACAAAACCCAGAGACAGGCAAGTAAGTGCCTGTTTCAGCACTAGTGCCAACTGACACTTCTTTGCACTGCCTGAGAGCTAAGTGTGACATCTGGGTGAAAGGAAGACCACACTCTATTTTGGCTGTCACTTCATTCCCTCTGGTACAAGACTGCTGCTCAGCTCTGAAGAGCACTTGCAAATCCCAAATATACTGCCTGAGTGAAAATGCCTGAGTGTCATCTGTTTCTGTTTCAAACAGATTTTTCCTACATCACCATCAAGCATCTTCTGCATTAGGTTATTATCCATTATATGAACTTATCCTCTGCACAGGCATAAGCAGCTCCAACACCATATGACACCAGCAGCTGAGGAACAAAGAGCTTGGGTTACGTGCCTGGGGAAAAGAGAAATGTCCATGGCAGTTCTCCAACCAGAATCCACAACCCCACAGCACAAACCAATTCCTTAATCGCAAGACCATCCTTTTCAATTTTGGCCTGAGGTTCAAAATTGTCTTCTTCCAAATGTTCCCTGCAAGCATTACTGAAGGGCAGAGAATGATGGATTTCTCAGCCTTTCTTTTACCTTGTTAAAATCCTTTCTCTGACTGCTGTTTGAAACGCCTTCTCCATTCTCCCAACAGAGCTGGTTTGGAGGCAACAGCAAAAGCTAGTCAAACTAATCAGTCTATCATTAAACCAGTTAAGTTTAATCAGCCACTAACTAAACTAAGAGAAAAATCTACCTACAAAGAGGGATATACATTTTAAAAGATTGATTTATTTCTTTTGTTTTTTAAGTTAGCATTAATGATATTTAAGGGGGAAAAGTTTCAACAGCAAAAAGTGAAGAAAGGAGAGGAAGAAAAAAGAAACCTTACATTTCAATGCGATTATTTTTGCTACACAGATCTTAGGATTAAGCAAACAGATTAGTGTCTTAATCCAAACCAGAATTTACTAATAACTGACTTTTTGGCATTTTAAATTCAAAGTTTATTTAAGACTAATGACATACATCTTGATTTAAATAATGTAAAATATGCAGCTACTGAGTGTTGAGCACAGCGAACATCATTTGCTCCAGAGAACTAAAATAAGTTAGGTTTAAGTAGATTCCTTCCTTTTCACCCTGCCTTCTACTACAAAGAGAGCCTACAAGTGAAGGGACAACACAGTCTCTAGTAAAATCTATTTTGCAAGTAAAATCCTTAATAGAACGTTACCACCATAGTATAAAAATGCCTTGAAATTTTAAGATTTTCCACAATTCCTAACAAATTATAAGCAAAGTTCCAAAATTCAAGGAGGAGATGTAGAACAACAGAAGAAACAGAACATACTGTATCTCCAGCTCCTTAAAAGGGAGTTTCCCTGTTCATGGACTCTGCAAATAAATCCTGGAGGGTATTACAACACTACACAAAGCCTTGGATAGACATGCCACAGAATTGCACTAAGATGAAAAAATACATAGTGGAGGAGCTGTTGTTAATCTAATTCCAGTAAGAACAAAAAAATTCCCATTTCAGAAAACTTCAGAAACATTAAGTGTGTGGCTATTTTCTCCTTCCCAGATACTGTCTACTGTTAGGCTATTTAATATGGCTAATATGGCTTATTAGGAGTGTGGCTAATTTTTACACTAAAAAACCCCAGTTTATTTCTCTAAGACAGATTTCCCTCTCCGCAGGTATACCTATACAACCATAGTCATATAGTTTGTTCAGTAACCATATACTAATTTTTTTATACTGGAAAAATGCCCCAATTCATTGCTTGAACAACTTGACTGAAAGACTCAGAAAGAGGGAGAGGGAGGTTATTACTGTGTTTGAAGATACCTTTGTCAATTCTTCTAAGAGGTCACAATCTGCTTCTTCAGAATATATATATAAATCTTAAAAAATTATAATAATAATGTTACACACAGATTTTTGTGCTACAGCACAGCACACTGTTGACACATTTTGTCAGTATATGAAGAAAATCCTCCCATAACAGCCACAGTCAGAGCAGTACAAGTTCTGGGAGCCAGTGAAATCAGCCCCCATAGTGGAACTAAAATCTGATGGCTACCTGCTGCTTGGGACACTGGTAATAAGCAAAGGTCTTTCTGTTGTGGAAGGAGTCAGACTGCAACTGCTTTGTGCAACTACAGAAGAAAAGAGATTATACCACAGCATTGAAGAGCCTGATAAAGATCCTGAGTGCAAAAAATCCCCAGACTGCCCCAAAATATACTTTTTATTGACCTACAGGGAATGCAGCTAATCTCCAAAAGAAGTCTAGTGGTGCCCAAGCACAAGAAGTCAGGCATGATTCATGCAGGCTGGTAATACTTTTCCCAACAGAGAGAGGAAACAAGAGCAGGCCAAAATAATGCTTTAGAAAACACCTGGGCTACAGAATAACTTGCACAGAGCAGTTCAGCTCAGAAAGGTGACGACATCCATCAGCCAAGGCTCCATTTATTGTTGTTATAAACCCAAATTTAAGTCCCAGCTCCAATGCAGCTGATCCAGGACTTTATACACATTTGCAGGATAAAACCCTGCAAGTGTAAGTACTAAGTATTTTTAGGGAAAAAGCAGAGTGGGATGCAGACACCATGAATTCCCCACTACCTTGGGAAAATGTCACTGTACTCAAAAGACAGGATAGTAATGTCATAGCCATTAAGTATTTAAATGATTTCAAATTAACTAATGAAAAATAGGTCTTGCATGCCATGAGGTAACACTACAGAGACATATTTGTCCATCAAATCCACATAACTCCTGCTTAAAATACAAGCTCGGCCCTCCCATTCACATGTAACACATAAATCCCAATAGAAATTATCCGTAACAGTACTTCAGTTGAGAACACAATTACTCATAATTTCATAGTAAATTCAGCCAGATGCCCTAATGTCTCTGACCAGACAGAAGTGTTCTTATGTCAAAGAGTCTGTTTCAGATTAAGCTCCACTCTCTCCACAGTATCCATACCTGAATAAATCCACAGAAAGCTACAGCCTTAAGTGGAGGTGCTCCAAACACCCAAGCCCCTTGACACCTTTCTCACACAACAAACTGCCTCAAAACAACGAAACAAAAATCACAATTTCCTTCTGCTTCTCATAAAGATGAGGAATCACCTCACTCATTTCCAGATCAGGCTGTTCCTGATCTGCTAGAGTAGAACAAATCCAGAATAAATGGATTTCTTTAGTAACAAGCAACAAACCTTCGGAAAAATCTCAAAATAAGAAGTAATGCAGCTATCCAGATTGGCTGATTTTGAGGCCTTCAATTACTTCAGTTAATGCTTATAAATGAAGTGCTGTGCTTCAGTAATCACATTCAGTTGCCTCATCCAAAATCAGACTATCTTGCATATGCTTGCTAAAGGAACATTTATTCAGAAGTGACACTACTTTATTATAATTCAAATTACAGTAATTGCTTCAGACTTATAAAGGCTAGTCTGCACACTAAGTGTTGGATAACCTAGGAAAGCCCTTCAATACCACACGGCAACAGCTAACATTAACTACATTTAAATTATTTAGGCTAACGGATAAGGAGCTTTAAAGAAGAACATGTCAAATACATGATAAGTGAACTCTGTCAGTTTTTGCTTTATTTTTCCATTTTATTTATATTCATACCATCTGGTTGTATTGATCATGCAGTTAAACAAGCTTGTGTTTTTTCAAAAAACTGCAAAACTAATTTGTCTGTTAACAAATACACTGCAGGTGCCAGCTACGAAGTCACAGACTGTTACAGAATGAGCTCCAATTCACAGTAAACACAATCCATAACAAATATCTAGAAGGCCAAATGGACAACCATGCTCAAACCCATGGATCACTACTCATTTATTGAACATTATATAGTAAGATCCACTTCTGTGAGCCTCAAGTTTCAACTGATCTGTTTAGAACTTGTATCAGATTCCACATACCAAACCACAGCTACATGCATCAACAGAACAGAGTAAGTGAGCAAACTAAAAAAGTTACTTATCCTAAAAGCTGTCTCATGATAAACCATTTGCTCAAAAAACCAGACTTATAGAAAATAAAACTGGCAATTGACAAAGCACAATAAAGACTGCTGAAAGTAAACCAGCATTAATTTCCAACTGCTGTGGTAGAACTGTTTAAATTACATTTGTCATTTTTCCATGATGTGTTCAAGCAAAATTTCTTGGACATGCACAGATTATGCATGCTATTTCCAGTTGTTAGCCTTATAAAAGATTTAATGTTTCCAAATATAAAAAACAGGCAGCTTCAGACCCAAAGATTTACAAGCAATTACCTCTCTTTTGTAATTTCAGATCACAACCCTTAAAATCACACATAGTAAAAGGAGCTACTGTCTCTACAAAGGAGGTGTCAAGAGAAAAAAAGGGGGAAAGGGCTTTTAATTTTTAGTCATGGATTTCAGTCCTATATTTTAGGTATCAAAATGTGTTTCTTTCTTAAACAAAACTACAGGAGAACTAAATAAACCAACAAATAGATAAAAGTCTAATGTGCATCTAGAACAAAACTACAGTAACCAAATGACAGCAAAGGCCCTTCTCTATGTCTGTGCTGAAGCAGTCAAGCTTAATGGAGATGAGTGTGTCTCCAGTTCATACCAAACTTGCTCATTGCAATTTATAGCTGGTACACCTACACATGGCCTCCAGTGTATGAAATTAGACCAGCTCTTGAAATTCTTCAGGAAGTACTGCTACAGTAGTCCTAGCATTGATTTAGCCACACACAAGTCAGCATCAGAGCATTACTGGCATTTATGCAACTCTCTCACTTATAAATGCTTTAAATTTACTATCAGAACATCAAGATCCCAGCCATTCCCGTGTTCTTATTGCTAGTGATCACCTAATATAAGTAACAGCAAGTTTTGGTCTTTTTGTTTTATTAAAGGTCTCTACAGAGCTTTATAACTAGTCCTGTACTTGTTCTCTCTACAGCATTTTCTTCTCTTTAAAATCACCACAGTGTTGCTTTATATTGAAAAGTTGAGTTTTGGACACACATCTTCATCCACCCACTAAGAGATCAAAGTTGAGTAACAAAAAGTAAAACATTAACAGGAAATCTCTTTTGCTTTCAACGGATCCCAATACAGCACTATTGACTACACAGTCAGGCTCCAACACTGTAAAAATTTTGCACTACAACCAGACCAAAACTAGACCTTCCTCGGGACTTCCATAGATGCAAGTCAGCCTGTCCACACCCAACAAATTGCAGGACCTGGGCCTGTCAGCATATCAGCATAAATTAGGGCTTGTCAAACAGGTAGGACATAGCAACGTAAGTTATTTTATTGAACACAAAGGTAACTGTTTCCACTGTCCCACCTCATAACAAAAAAGATAATAATAATAATAATCACAAGCATGACATTTTCCCCCATTTATTTTGGGAGGCTCTCAGTTTTTCATTCTTAAGTTATCCAAGCTAACTTCACAAGAGACGGAGGCTAATGTGACAGAAAAAGGAGTTTAAAAACGGAACCCTGTCATGCAGGGACAGCAGCATGTGCAACCTCAGCCCTCCCCTGCCCCGGCCCGCACCTGCGCTGAGGGACACCGCTCCGACCCTGCGCCGGGCCACCTCCCCACCCGCCCGTATGCCAAAGTCGGCTGGAAAAATAAACAAGTCAAACAAAAGGAAGGAGAGCGGGCGCAGAGGAGAACGGAGCCCGGCCTCGGGACGCGGCGGCCGGGGAGGGTTGGGGTCGGGTCGGGCGGCAGCGCCGGTTGCCCGGGCACCATCTTGGGGGCGGCCGGGGGCGAGGACGCGGCCCCGCAGCGCCGCCGGGGGCCGGCCCGGCGCTTTACCTGCTCTGCCAGCCCTGCAGGAGGTTGGTGTATTTGCTGAGCGTCCCTTCCAGCACCGATTCCCGTCGCCTGCCGCCGCCGGGCGCCTGCGCGCCCCCCGGGCTGGCCGCCGCCGAGCCGGGGCTGCTGCCACCGCCCCCGCCTCCATCAAGCCTGCCCGCGG
>VZUI01045997.1:0-48734 GCA_013401135.1 Cettia cetti | reverse complement strand
CAAGATGGCGGCGGGCGGGCGCTGAGGCGGCGGGGAGGCCGCGGGACGTGGGGAGGCCGCTGCGCCTTTCCCTGGTTAAAATCTCCATCGAGGCGTCGTTTCCCCCTGGAGGAACACCCCGGGGGTGGGTCTGGGTTCGCCAAGCCCGAGCACGTCTCGCCGAGCAGCCCTCGCCGCGGCGGGGTCCGAGCGCTCCCTCCCCGCGCCCCCTGCGCCTCTCTCTGCCTGGAGGGAGGTGGCTTTCCCAGGCAGGCTGGGCATCAGCAGGCACCAACTTGCAGGATCTGTGTATTCTTCTCAGCTGACCGATTTATCTTGTGTTCCTTGTTTAGAGTCCCCAGAGTGTCATTCCCTGCGCCTCTGTCGCCGATAAGAGCCCAGAGGATGCGTATGAAGCAGCCTCGGTTCTTGTCCGTTGCCTGTGTGGGAGATGCTTGAGCTGTGCTGTGTTCATCAGATGGTTATTTACAATTTACTCCTCAAATCGGGCTCCTGGATATGTGTCTAGCAGCAATAATAATAATTATCATTATTATTATTAGTGCTCGAGTGCAGCTGCATCTCCGGAGCCTGTTCTGGGATGGGGCAGAAAGGAAAACAATAATTTCTGCAACATCAGGGGAGCTATGTGGGTCCTTTCATCTGGTCTAAGTGTTCAAATAGAACCCCCAAAATGCGTCGATTTCAGCCCCTGATGTGCTGGTGGTGGTCTCAAGGTGGCTCTGTGTGCCAGGCTGCCTAGGCACGGTGATGATGGGTTTCTGAAGTTGCTGAGCTGCCCTTTGCACTTCCCAGGGACAGGGCGCGGGGCTGGCATCGCTGGGGGCTTAGTGAGTTAAAATTACACCCGCGGGATGGGAGCGTAACATCGACTTCAGCTCCCCTTTCGGGCAGGGCACAAACGAGCAGCTTGTACTGAGGAGTCTCTCCGCGGAAAGGTGATCTAAATGCATCTTAATTTCAACCGAGCTGCAGGAAAGCAGCTTCTCCACGGAGGAGAGACGTCAGAAAGGAGCACAAGCCTAACTTTTAAGCTATAAACAGGCCTCAGGGAGAGTTGCCGTTTGCGCAAGGATGGATGAAGGGATCAGACGTTGTTGGGTGTTTGCATGCATTTCTTCCCAGGGAGCTGGAGCACAGCTGGAGAAAGTAAAAGCCCTTTTAATCCGTGCCCCACACAAACTCTTCCCTGAGGCTGCTGCTCTCAGAACCCTCATCCTGGGGGGGATAGTGGTGGCGTGCAGGGACCCTGATTTTGGGGGGGGATAGTGGAGTTGTGCACATTTGGGCCAGGGATGTGCAGGCAGCAGCTGAAGGGAGCTGGTGTTTTGACTTCTGTATGTGCCAGAGGAAGTGAAACCGGGAAGTGTCTTTGGCTGCTTTGCGTGAAAACTGCCTCTCTGTTTTAATTTTTTTTTTTTTTTTCCCACAACTCCACTTCATTATCCAGTTTCTCCATGCCTTGGCCACAAGTTGGAAAGAGCTATCAATAGTACATTGTTGGCTGGAGGGTAGAGGGAGGAGGGAAGGGAATAACAAAGCTGCCAACAGCTTTCAGGGGTGGGGACGGCACAAAGTGCTTTGTCATCCTCTCGACATCCACTACTACTGAACACACACTGGCCCATTGATAGCCCCAGGGAGCACAGAGCACCCTGCTTTGCCCCCAGACACCTCCTGGTGTATTTAAGCTGCTTTTTCTCCAGGAGGTGCCTGCTCTAGCACATGGGAATGCTGCCCCAGAGCCCCATCTCGAGAACCTGGGGGAGAGAGTATGTGGAGGAGGAATATTAGTGTTTCCTGCAGAAAATATTGTCTTGGTGGTAGGTGGTAAGGAGAGATCCGTGGCGAGTTCTGCCTTGTGCATTTGTGAGTTATGTTTTTGGCACTCAGAAATGCCAAATTGTAGTAGTTTGTTTGCAACTGGCACAGGCAAGTTACTAGGCCAGGGTGGATGGGGCTTGGAGCAGTGTGGTGTAGTGGAAGGTGTCCCTGCCTATGGCAGGGGGTGGAACTGGATGGGCTTTAAGGTCCCTCCCAGCCCAAACCAGGCTGATTCCATGTTTCTAAGCATCTCAGGTGGTTTTGACAGTGCAGTTCTGTACTTGGTGTTTGGATACTTAAGCCTGTCTGCCTCGTGGGGAGGGATTATTGTGGAAAAACACTGCACTGGGAACAACTTCAAGTGAGAAGCTTCAGGACAGACAGTGGTTGTCAGAACAGCTGCACAATTTATCCACTTTAGCCTCATTCTTTGCTCTGTGCTCATGAAAACCCTCCCTCAGCACTTTGTTTTCGTGATGCTTCCATTGCTTTGTGCTGGGGTGTTTCATAATGGGAGCACTGGAGAAGGACTTTTCCCTGCATGGCTTTTGCAGGCTGTGCTAGAGGAACATTGCTGGGCCTCAGCACAGAGCTTTTGTGGTGCTGAGAGAGGAACCAAGGCTCCAGAAGTAAAATAATTTGCTTTGATGAGTTTCCTAAAAGCCAGAGCAGGTGTGAAAGCCTGTGTCCAAAGTGATTCTGGAAGACCCTGTGTAGGACTTCCAAACAAACTTGGAAACTGCAAAGGGAATGTGTTTTCTTGCTGTTCAAAGTAGCTCTGTGGGGTGAATTTTTAGGGTTGGGGTGGAGGATGCTTGCACGGCGCTTCATGTGTGTGAAAATGTTGCTGTGGACATTGTGGAGTGTATTGAAGAACCAACCCTTTCACTTCTCCTGGGTTTGAAAATGTGAAACTTAAACCTTCTCCTCCTGGGCCCTGTTGATCTATTTGTAGATATTTGTCTCTAGAAAATGTGTGCTCATCTGGTCATGTGTTCCCAGCCATCTGCTCCTGGCAGCCTTCCAGGCCTCCCTTATTAGCATGAGGTTGCTCAGCACTCTCTGGGTTCCTGGCTCCGGGCCCTCCTCCATTCCTAACAAAACACGCTGGGTTCTGGTGCCACTGGGGCACTGGGTGGCTTCAATGTTGACGTCTGAGTGCTGTGAAGGAGCAAGGGTACAAATGATTTGGGGGTTTGAGAAGCTGGAGCCTCTGAAATGTGATCCCTGCTAATGTAACACGTTGTTCTCTCTCTTTTTCTTGCAGTAGTATTTTACCTTTGAGTAACTGTCCCCAGCTGCAGTGCTGCAGGCACATCGTTCCAGGGCCTCTGTGGTGCTCCTGATGCCCCTCACCCACTGTCCAAGATCCCCGGTGGGCGAGGGGGTGGCAGGGATCCTTCTCTTTCAGCTCTGATATATAAGGTGAGAAAGATTTAACACCTAAACATGGACCTGTACCGTGTTACAACTTTGTTCAGTTCCTTTCACAGTCTGATGGGAATAAATGCAAAGAACTCCAAGATAATAGGTGGGAGAACAGGTAATTTTTCAGGGACTGAGCTGCAGACAGGTCTCTCCTGCTTAAATATCACCTGTTTATTAAGAAATGAGAGACCATTGTGCAGCTGATCATTCACTAGCCTGTCCCCGGGGGCCTGCTGCAGCTATTGTACGTGGAGCCTGCATTATCAAAACCTGAAAGGGCTTCTGAAGTGTCTGGCAGAGAGAGGAAGCGAGAAGCAGAAAGGTGAAATGCAGCAAGGGGGGGTTGATAAGCTCCTTCCTGCACCCTGCTCGGGAAGGTGAAGCTGTCAGGGCCTGGGAGCTGCCTGATCCAAGGGGCAGATGGGAGAGGCAGCCATCCAGCTCCCAGACAGGGCTGTTTCTAGAGCATGAGCACAGGCAGGGCAAGATCAGGAAGGGTTTGTTGCAGTTTGTGTTCCTCTTCATTCTCTGGGACCTTTGCTTTCCAATGAGGAGACCTGGCTGCTCCTTCCTGTAGAGTAATTGGCATTTGTGTGACTTGGCTCACATTTGTCTCCTTTCTGGGACAAGGACTGCTCTTCCATTTAAATGAGGCAGGCTGAATTTATGCTCACCTTGCAGATTTGGCTGTTGAGCCTGGGGTGTTGTCAGAGGTGTTAGACCTGATTTTTAATTAACTTGTGGGCGGCACACAGACGTTACCTGATGAAAAGATACAGACCCTTTTGGGCCACAGCTCCCAGAGTCTTCTCTAGGAGTTCCTGACAGAATCACATACTTTGTGGTTGCTTTCAGAGTTTTCTTTGAGTTTTCAGCACTTTCCTCACCTGCTTCCCTCACAAAATGTCAACCCCTGAGCCTCCAGTGACAAGGTCCCATTAGTTTCATGCTCGAGGTGAATTGTCACAGATGTTTGGGGGGTACAAAGTCCAGAGAAGCAGCACAATGGGCTTCCAGTCACAGAAGGAAGGTACAAAAATAGCTTCAAGGGCTCAGGACAAGTAATGAGTCCCCTCTGGGTGGGAAATGGGACCCTGCAGCTGAAACTCTTGCCAGCCAGCTTTGCCAAGCCTTGTGTGTGCACCAGGCAAGGTCCAGAGGCAGAAAATGGGCTCAGCGTGGAGGAGAAAGGTGGAAGGAATCATGATTTGGAGACTTTTGGAGTGTTTGGTTCCAGTACAGCCCGGAACTTGAGCAAATTTTGGCAGTGGTGTGTAGGCAGGGGGATGTCATCCAGATAGCTGCATCCCAGAAATATGGATGGAATTCCTTCTAGGTTTATTGTTTGACAAAACTAGCAGAATCTCTCAGAAAATCAGCCCCTTCTGTAACAAAGAATCATAGAATAGTTTGGGTTGGAAAAACCCTCTAAGGTCATGAAGTCCAACTATTCTGCCAGCACTGCTCATGTTCACCACTAACCCATGTCCCCCAAGTAGCAAATCCACGGGGCTTTTAAACCCCTCCAGTGATGGTGACTCCACTTCTCTGGGCAGCCTTGGCCTCAGCCAGGGCAGTCCTTTCAGTGAAAACATTTTCCCTAATAACCAACCTCCTCTGGCCTGGAAATGTTGAGGTAATTTCCTCTCATCCCATCCCTTGTTCCCTGGGAGTAGGGCATGACTCCCACCTGGCTGCACCCTCCTCTCAAGGAGTTGTAGAGAGCAAGAAGCTCCCCCATGAACTTTCTTTTCTCCAGGGCTTTTCTGAGCCCCACGCCCAGCTGCTCCTCATCAGACTTGTGCTCCAGACCCTTCCCCAACTCTGTTCCCTTCTCTGGACCTGCTCCAGCCTCTCAAGGTCTGTCCTGGAACGAGGGGCCCAGAGGATTTGAGGTGTGTCAGACCAGGATTTGAGGTGTGTCAGACCTCGGAGTGGTTACAGGGTTCTGTCTGTCCCTTCGGTCACCTGCTCTGTCTGGCAGTGCTGCAGTTAGAGCAGCTGAGCTTTTCAGCCAGCAGCCACCAGCATGACCTGGAAAGGCATCTGGATCCAAAAGCTTAAGTCCTTTTTCCAGTTGTATCAGCTGATCCAGTCCAAGGGATGACCTTTCTGAACCCTCCTGCCTCTGCTGGTACGTGCAGCACTCGGGTACATCGGTGCTATAACCTGGGGCTGCCTCTGAGTGTTGGCATTTTTGTGTTAAGAGACAGAGCTCAGCCCTCCATCCAGGGAGCTTTGCTGGAGCTGGGAATGCTGCTGTGGGTGCTGTGCAGCTGAGATGTGCTCTGGCTGGCAGGCTTGGCAGGAGCCTGCAGGTGTAGCACATGCCAGCAGCGGGTGCTTCCACAGCGTTCTCCAGCCACTTGGCCAGGGTGGATCATAACATCCTTCCTTCTGACCCTGCCAACACACCAGGGCCTCCCCCCATCCTTCCAGGGACACCTCAGGAGCGGAGCAGGACTGGAAAATCTTGTGATCAGTGAATTGGAACCAGGTGGGAGTTGGTCCTTGCAGCTTTGCATTGCTGAAATGGAGCTGGAGTGCTGGGGAGCCAGGTTTGGGCAGCTGGTAGGATTCAGTCTGGTGGCAGGGGGTTTTGTGTCGGGATTTTTCCAGGGTGAACTAAAACCAAGTGCTTGTTGTGTAAACAGGATTTTGCTTTGAGCAGCTTCCAGAGAATTTTAGGCTGCTGCTGCTGCTGCTTCACAGGAGCAGCCCACAGAGCCTTTCTCTTCCCCAGCATCTCCATTTGCATGCCTAGAAATAGTGTCAGCTGCCCCAGCCAGGCTGTGTAATTCCCACTGAACGGGGGGAACTGGTTCTGCTAATCCCTGTGGTCTGCTGCCTTTGGCTCCTGGGCTGTCACAGGGGGTTTCAGTGGAACAGCCTCACTGGGTTTAGAGCACTGGACATAATTTCTGCTGACAAGGAAGCTCTGAACCGAATGGTTTTCCTTTCCTGTGGCAGTGCCAGTCTTCCCACTCAAAGGCACACCTCCCACGTGTCAATCCCAGCCTGCTTTCCTCACCTTCTCACCCAGTTTTAGTTTTCTGAGCAGGGGAAAAGCATGATCTGTGAGCTTTTCTGGAGAGAAGGATGTTTTCTGGAACAGAAACACTTCCTGACTGAAACAACTGTAAAGGGTCCTGTAAAATCACTGCTGAAGGATATGCATATAAGCCCCTTGGACTTGTTTTTTTTTAAGAACCTCTGTATTCAGCCCTGCCTCTCTGCTAGCTCCATCACAGCCACAGCCTGACCTCACTGGAGCAGCTCCCAGTGCATTTCTTGGTGCACTCAGCCACTCAGACTTCCTTCAAACTCGATGAATAAACTTGTTTCCTACAGGATATTTATTCTGGTGAAGTGTAAACTTGATTTTCAGCTCAGCTTTGTGGGCTTTCAATGAAAGGCAGCTTCCTCCACTGGGCTTTGGAGGCCAAGCAACTCCCAGTTTGCACGTGGTGTTACTCTGTCACCAGTGTGAATGTCCTTTGTCACCAATGTGGAGGCCTCTCTGTCATGCAGTAGTCAAACCAAGGGGCATCTAAGACAGGAGGTAATAGGAATTAAAGCACTGGGAAAGTGGCTTGAGGAGCCTGTAAGGGCTTGTAAGGAGCTGCTGAATTAATTGCCCTGTTAAAATAAAATACCTGGAGACTGGACAGCTGCTCACCCAATGATCCAGTGGGGTGAACCACTGCCCACCCACCTGCTGAGGAGGGAGGGACACATTGCTCTCCAGGAGCTCCCACAGCTTGGGGTATCTGCTTTACTTCTGCCCTTCAGAGCCGTGCAGGTGCCGGTGAATGTGAGGGACAGGGACACACGAGCTGTCACCAAGCAGGGACAGTCCAGCTGCACTGCAGTAACAGCATTAACTCAGGGCTCTGCATCTTTTGCTGGGGCTCTTTGCTCTGAAACATGGAAATCATTACTGGGCAAGCCAAGTGCCTGCAGGAATTGTCTGAAAGAATGGAGCTTTAACCACTGAATTGTTTTCTAGGAACTGCTGAGTTGATCCCAAGTAATCTGCATGCTTGGCATCCTCATGGGGCAGGACTGGGGGAGGACATGTGTGTTTGTGGTCTCTGGAGATGACCTCCTCACAAGCTTCAGATCTGCTCTGGAATTTCCCCACGCTCTGTGTTTTCCCCCCTTACACCAGGAGGCAAATCATTGGTTATAAAATCTGGGAAGGCAATTTGTGGTCACTCCTGGAACAGAAAGGCTGTGTTGGGGATTGGGGAGGCACCAAAACTGGTTGGGCTGCAGCAGCAAAGCTCTGTGTTGGGTGCTGGGTTCAGTTCTTGGAAGGGTAGTTCCTGAAGCACCACCAGCTGTGGCTGGAGCCTGCAGCGAGGGAGTGGAGTCCTCTACTCAGAAATTTAATATATGTCAGTATGTAAAACTACATTCCCTTAACAGGAAAACATGGCTAGAAATCACTGAGGGCTGAGAACTGTGTGATGTGTCCCTGAGCCAGCAAAAGGGGAAGAGAGAAGCATAATCCTCTTCTCAGTAAAACTCTAAGATCATTTCTTTGCATTTGCCTTCTCCATTTGTTTTCTGGCTGTTCAGGACTTGGCATTTTTCATTTTCCCAGGATGAGAAGATCACTGTTAGCCAAGATGTCCCAGTGCATGAAGGGAAGCCTCACATTGTCCACTTCCAGTACAAGGTCACAGAGGTGAAGACCTCCTCCTGGGATGCAGTGCTCTCAAACCAGAGCCTCTTTGTGGAAATCCCTGATGGATTATTAGCTGATGGAAGCAAAGAAGGGTAAGTTCTGGATCCCAGGGGTGCAGCCATGGCTCCTGGGGGGCAGGACTTTGCTTACATGGGTGATTGTGGATGGACACCTCATCCCTGCAAGTGTCCCAGGCCAGGTTGAATGGGGCTTGGAGCAACATGGTCTCATGGAAAGTGTCCCTGCCCATGGCAGGAGTTGAAACAAGATGAGTTTTAAGGTCCCTTCCATACCAAACCATCCTGGGATTCCTTGCTGTGTGCAGGGAAAATGGGCTGTGCAATGACAGCTCTGTTTGGGGTTTGTGCACATTCTGCTCCCTTGTCTGCAGTCCCCCATAGGAATATTTTTTCCCCAATGATATTCCAGACGAGTTACCATTTTTTGAGTCCCAACACTAATGAAAAACAAGCAATAAATGAGCAGAGTGAATCTTTCTATACTTCCGTATGGAAAGCCAACAAGATTTTCTCTGATACTTTATTATTTTTTCCTTTTATTTTTCCACTGGCCACTTGGCAAGCCTCTCTTGGCAGATTTTCCTCTCTTTCAGGGAAATAAAACCCCCTCCATCCTATTGATGCTCTCCTTGTCAGTAGGTGGATCTGCTCCTGGAGCGCTGCCGCGCTGGCGCTGGGCTCTGCCAGGAGCTCTGATTTTTCTCTTGGCAGAATCCGGTCATGTTTTGTCCAGACAGCTCTGCTATGGGAAGTTTGTGTAAACGCAGCTTCCAGAGCAGCTCCTTCCTGCCAAGTGCTGTGCCAGAGGTCTTTGCTGCAGTGTAGATGTGGCTTTGCTGGATTCCTCTGTGGAGCAATCAGCTCCTTCTAAATCTCCAAGCAGGCTTCATCCCTCAGTGACACGAGCTAATTAAAGAAAAACCCATCTCTGGGCACCTTCAGGAAGTGGCAGTGTTGTTGCTGTCTCACACTTGTCTCATTTTACTCCGAGTCCAGATAAATGTTTGTGTAGTTTCTCCAGTTGGCCCATAAATCTCTGGGCTCTCCCTGGAATGGGTCCTTCTGGGAGAGGATTTATTTGCCAGTGTCATTGTGACTTAAAGTGCAATTTTGTCAGGTTATTTTTAGCTGGGTGAAACATCCGAGGAGAGGCCAGAGGCCATAATTAAAGTAGTTCATTAACATATTAACAGAACCCTTGCAAATTTAATCTGCTGCGCTGTGCTGACAGCTGGTTACTGAGATGTGGAGTGAAGGGCTGTTTGTCAGAGCTCTGGCAGCGCCAGTGGTTGCAAGGGACAGCAGCTGATCTGTGTGCCACCCTGGAGGCTCCCAGGGGGTTACTGCAGCATCGCTTCCATCAAGAGGTGGCAGAAAGAATCCAGCTGGAAAGGCAGAAGTGAGGATTCAGGGGGCAGCAGCTGTGCCATCCAGCCCATGCCATGCTCTCAGGACATGGCTTTGCCTGTTCCCTGCGGATGGTTTGTTCTCCTTTTCTGCCTGCCGTGAGCTCGCTTCTGGGCGGTTTTCCTTCCCAAAAAGCACAGAACTCCCAGATCCCCCATGTGCCTTGCCAGGGAATGCAGCCTGGCCCGGGAGCAGCTGCCATATTCCGCTTCCTGCCTACGAAGGCTTCAGTCCCAAAGCACCACGGGTGGGGAGGGTGTTTGTGGCTGTGAGGACAGGAACTTATTGGGACTGGGAGCAAGCACAGCTCTTGAATCTGCAGGGCAGGAAGCCCATTGTTTCAGCACCCATTGTTCACTGGAAGGGAGCTGTAAACAATCTTTGTGTCCGAAAACATCCAAACAGTTGATAATTCGATAATGCTCAGAGGCTTCCTCAGGACAGAACTTCCCAGAGCTGATGTCCTTTTGTCTTCCCCCTCCTTGGCAGGTTGTCAGCACTGCTGGAGTTTGCTGAAGAAAAAATGAAAGTCAACTATGTCTTCATCTGCTTCAGAAAAAGCAGAGAAGATCGAGGTGAGGGCTGGCCTGCGCTCGGGTTTGCTCCTGACATCCCACACGGTGCTGCTGAAGCTGTAAAAAAACTTGGTCATCCCAGAGCAAGACCCACAGGACCCTCTTAGTGCAGGGATTGTTATGTGCATAATTCTTATGGGAATAGTTTCGTGTGGAGGAAATAAGCCCTTTTTGGAGGCTAAGGGTGAGGCAGTGTTGTGGTTTCTCCAGCATATCTGCTGGATAGGGCTTGGAGCAACCTAGTCTAGTGGAAATTGTCCCAGCCCATGGCAGTGTGGTGGAACTCAGTGAGGTTTAAGGTCCCTTCCAGCCCAAACCAATCTGGGATTTCATGGGATTCCATTCATCTGCTTTGCTGCCCTGCCATTAAATACTCTGGTGCAAAAAGCTGCTCCTGAATGATTTGGGATGATTTTCTCATCCAGTGTCAGTTAATATTCCCCTTTTGGTGAGCAGTGAAGTCTCTGGCACCAGGCTGCTGTGACATAGAAGGTGAAACCAAGGAGGAGTTACTAGATGGAAAACAAGCACTTAGGTAACTCATCTGTTGCCCTGAAATTCATCAGCTTTAAGATCTCCTGGCACTTCTGTCCTTTCCAGGCTTACAGGTAATCCTGGCCCCGGCTGGAGATGCTTATGGCTTTGGGGGCTGCATTAGGCTCTAAAGATAGATATGCTGGGTGAGGGATTACAGCCTGGGGGCTGGGGGCTGGACCAGGCTGGAACGTGTCACTCTAAATCCCACCACAGTCAGGCTGAATCCAAGCGAGTAATTCCAACCCCAATTCTAATTTTACTCCGCTGCTTCTCTGAAATGGAGGCCTTAGTAAAGCTGAGCTGAGCCCAGGAAGATGTCATCATCCCTTATTACCATGCCAGGAATAATTTCCAAATCAAGTCCTGGCTGTTATGTCACCACCAGCACTGGTTGCGTAGGTGGCCCCCGTGGAGGCTGGGGCCAGGGGACGGCCAATGCCAGGGGTTGTTTGTAGGAATCCTGGGGTGGTCCAGATCCTGGGTCCTTGTCTGTGCAGCTGAAATTCAGTGCTGCCAGAAAATACCTTCGGGAGCTCCTCTGCGTGGTCACTCAGTGTCCTGGAGCCGATTTCCCGGGGTGCCACAGGGATGGGATGCTGCTCCAGGGTGAGTGTCACAGGTCACAGGGCAGCCATTGCTTCAGTGGCACAGGCACGGTGCCACAGGACCGGATCTGGGCTGGCTCCACTCTGAATCCCCACATGTAACACAAAGTGCCTTTCCTGGGGTCCTGTCCCGACCTGTGCAGAGCTGTCTGGAGTTTCCACTGAGCTCCAGCACCTCCTTGTGGAGACAGCAAATGTCTGCCTTGTCCAGAAGCAGATTCCTCCTGGCTGCTGGCTGTCCTCTCTTGGCGCTCAAGGGCTGCTGGGTTAGGACAAAATCTGTGAGATGGCCACATGCGTCCTGGGAAAAAAGGGATGTGCAGCTGCTGCAGGCAGGCAACCAACCATTGCTGTTTCTCACGGGATAGAAGAAACATTGCAGGAGAAACATGAGGACAAAGCTGCTCAGCTGCACAGCTAAAATCCCTTCACACTTAGGAGCAGCTGCAATGAGCACAGGAGACAAAAACCCCTGCTGGAGAGGGCTGTGCTTCTCTGCATAGGAAGCTCTGGATTCACTCTCAGAGGGTGTCCCATGCACTTCAATACTGATGGCTCAAGGGAGAGGTAAAGAGGATTATTCCTGCTGGTAACAGATCTCTTCTCTTTGGTAGCTCCACTCCTGAAGACATTCAGCTTCCTGGGCTTTGAGATCGTGCGGCCCGGCCATCCCGCGGTCCCGTCACGGCCGGATGTGATGTTCATGGTGTACCCCCTGGAGCAGAGCTCTTCCTCCGACGAAGAATAGCTGCACTGGGAACTCCAGTGGGACCCTAATGTGCTGTGGAGGGGAGACAGGACCACCTCCTTTCCTGAGGAGAGGGAAGCAGAGCTTCTGTTGGACTGCAAGTGCATTTCTCATTGTTAGATTGGGCCGTGTATCCCCAGAGTTGACTCTCATTGAAACATGTTGCCTAGAGAACTATCTATCACACATGTAATCATCACTAGGAAAAGGAAGATGTTTATGAACTGGCATAGGAGCTCTTCCCATGCAGCTGCATGGTGTGGGAGCCCTGGGGTCGGTACCACCTTCGGGACTCCTCCAAACCCCCCTTGGAGCCTCCTGCCCACCCAGCGTGGGCTCAGCTGGGACATGACCCATTCATTTCCCACTCAAGACCCTAAAAACAGCCTGGCTTGGTGTGGGGCACGTGCAGGAGACGCTCAAGTTTATCCTTTAACACTACATTAAACCCCCCATGCATCTCCACTCCAATGCTGGTTTAACTGGTCTAACCTTTTTTTTCTCCCTTTCTTTTTGAAACTTCCTGCTCTTCCAGCTTTTATTTGACGCAGTCTTAACCCTGTTCCATGTTCCCACTACACTATCATGGCATTCAATAAAAGGGGCATTCAGATGAACTTCACACACCTGGGGCTGCTTATTTGGGAGGAGCAGTCTCCTGACCTGCACCGTGATTGTTGGGATGGTGCAAAGAGCCAAGAAAAGCTCCTGCCTTTACCCTCTGCCCAGGATGGGTCTGGAGCAACCCCAAACCCTCACCTCTGCTCCTGCTCACCTTCCCACAGGGCTAAGCTCAAGGCTTGCGATGCCACCAGTGGCTGTATCCAAACCAAAGGATTGTGTGGGGGCAGGTGGTGGGATGCTCTCCCCATGCAGGGGCCATGGTGCTGGCAGTAGGTCATGGCTCAGCCCTGTCCCTGTCCTGTGGCACTGTATCCTGGCTGGCTCTGTCTGACAGGCCCCAGGGAGGGGGAATGTGCCCCAGGGCCATGCCCTCAGCTCTTCCTGGCCTGGATCCTTGTTGTGGGATTGTTCCTGTTGTGCTCTTGCCCTTTGACGAATGATTCTGTTGGAAGCTGGGCCTGAGTAATTCCATATCCACCATGGTGTTTGGTTTGGAAGAGGTGGGGCTGGGATATGAGTTATGTGAATAAATCATCATAAATTTGGATCTCTTTTGCCCTCCTTCACCTCCATGAAACCAAGAGGGAAAGGAGCTCTGCTCCCTCCAGCCAGGCATTAGACCCTCTATCAGTTCAAAATCAAATGGGCTGTCCCCTGCAAGAGAAGCCCTAGGAAACGGGTGTTCCCTGGCTAAAACTGCTGAGTGCTGCTTCTGGCTTGACAAGGGTGCAGTTTCATCCCTTCTGGAGCTGGCCCAAGACTGGCAGGTGCCTCCTGCGTGTCCCTGCTGGACATGGTGCCCCAGGCTGGCACATCCCAGCTGATGGGATGGGAACCACTTCGCTCCATCTGTTCAAACTGACTGGTGAGGTGAAGGACTGTGGTCACAGGAGCTGGAGTAAGGCTGAGTTCTTCCTTGTGCTGGAGATCTGGGGCTGTGCCACTGCACGTGCTTCACTGACAATTTCAAATCCTCTCCTGTCCTGCCTCAAGTAAAGGACGGCAAATGTGGATTTCTCAGATCACCAAATGCCTTCCCAAACACCCTCTGGAAAACCTGGAAGGTGCCTCTGCTGTCCCTAAGTGCTGCCTCCCACACTGGTCACCTCCATGGCAAAGCTGGAGGAGCCAAACCCTGCCTTGTGACCGCCCTGTGCGTCCAGTACCTGCTCTACTCTGGGGCCACAGTGTAGGGCAGGGCCTTGGTGCCCAGGCCTGGGGGGTTCTGCCTCCAATTACCAGGTCTGAGTTCAGCTGGTGGGTACCAAAGCCATGAGTGCTGGGGCAGAGGTGGATCCAGGGGCACAGGGCAGAAGCCTTGACTCAGTGAGCATCAGGAGCCTTCTAAGATGCCTGAGATGGGGAAACGCCCTCTCCCATCCCCAAAAGTAACTGGCCACAGTTTTTGGGGATAAAGTACCAGACTTGGGGGAACAGGAAGAAAAAGCCACCCTCACAGGTTTGTGATTGTCTCTTAAAAAGATTTATTCTCCCTCCTTGCCTAAATGTACAAAGGCAAGAAGAGTACAGTTTGTATATATATATATTTATATATATATATATAAAAAAACAAGGAACTCGGTAATAATGTACACTTTACAGAAGGGCAGAGTCAGGAAGACTGAAATGAAACCCAACACAGCAACGCCAATGGAAACGAGCTATAAACACCAACGGTCTGATCCCGGGGCTGGGGCTGGCCCCGTGGGCAACAGCGGGCCCAGAGAACCCGGGAAATGTCAAACCTCAAACCTATTCTGCATAAACTGTTGTTTCATTTAACACCTAAAGGGAGACTCAACTTCGACCCAACTGGGAAGGTGGGGAGCAGGCCCCCGACCCCCTCCGACTGCCAGCAAAGCCTGTGGCAGCCCCCAACACCCCCAGGCACTTCCTCTGCGCCACTGGAGCCGCTGTGGGCCCCGGCCGTGCTGGGAGCCCGGCTGTGCCAGGCCGGCCGGGGCTGGAGGTAGGAGCAGCCAGCGGGACACTCCTCCACGGGTGGGATGTGGGGCTCTCCAAAGCACCCCGACCCCGCCAGTCCCCAGTCCCGTAGCTTCGTGTGGCTCTGTGACGGGTGCGAACCCACCCTGTCCCCGCGGAGCGTGCCGCGCCACGTGGCCCTGACTCCTTCCAAACACAACAAAGAGTGGAAGAAAAATGAGTCAAACAACAAGAGAGCAGGCTGGGGCCACTGTGCTGCCGAGAGCAGCCAGTGCCTCCTTTCCAACTGGGTACAGTGGGAAGGGGAAGAAACGGGGAAAGAAAACAAAACCCAAAACAACAGCTTTCAAACAATTGCTTTTTACAGTATGTACAGAGCCCAGCAGGCAGAGCATCCCCTTACAGCAGCCCTCGGGGCCAGGTGCAACACGGACACACACAACTGAGACCGATGGCCCCATGTCCCCCAGCCGGGCAGCGGGAGAGGCAGGGGGAGAGCAGGGGCGGCCCAGCCGCTGCGGGGCCGAGGTAGAGTGTCGGCCTGGGGAGAGCCACTCTGGGGCTGGGGGCAGAGGACCAGAAAGCCCCTGTCCTCAGAGCTGGGGAGCAGCCAGGAGTGGGGACCGTCTTCCTCCAGGACCTGGGGCCCCCAGCCCTGGCACGAGGCTGGAGCAGGGACCAGCATGGCCCCACATGCCTCTGGCAGAACCTAAGTGTGCTTGTTTCTTGCTGCGCCCTGCCTGCGTCCTGCGAAAGCCGCCCTAAAAGCAGAAGGTGGATGAAAAGGGGAGCCACAGCCCCCCACAGCAGGATATGCTGCCCCAGGGCTTGGAGGGCACTTGCCATGATAGTGGGGTGGAGGAAAGGCTGGGATTTGCAGTGTTACAGCTCAGAAAGCAAAGCAGAAGCCACAGGCAGGAGGTTCAGGCAGGTCTAGACCGTGCATGGCCTGAGGAGCCCTGGCAGCCTGTGGGGTGACAGAGCCCCCAGCTCTGTACCCTGCTGCCCCCTGCCCCCAAGGGCAGAAGCTGCTTTGCTGGGGCCAAGAGCTTCCCCAGCCCCACTCTGGCCGTTGGCCACATGCTGGTGGCTCCTGCCCACAGGCACAGAGTTGTGGGTGCTGTGGGGCGCAGGACCAGATGAGGGACTGGGAGAGCCCCACAGCTGCCTTCAGCCAGGCTGCCACCCACCTGCCTGGCTCACACCCGCCAAGGCTCTGTGAGCCAGTCCTTCCTTCCTTTCCTGAGACTGTGGCCACACGGAGGACTCAGCCCCGTGTTCCAAGTCCCCGCCTGCCCCCAGTCCTGTCGTGAAGCAGCACCTCACAGAGACACGGCAGGGTCCCAAATTCATCGAGAAACCTCAGTGCTTCTGTTTCCTCTTCATATGCACCAGGCAGGTGAGTCGCCTCCACCCCGAGTGCTGGTGCTCAGTAGAATAAATACATCCGCAGGTACCAGCTCACCCACTCACCAAAGGGGTGGGGTGGGGAGTCAGTGTGTGTCCGATGAGGGGAGAAGACAGTCTGCCGCAGATCACGGCAGGAACGTCAAGCAGTACAATTAACACCATTCAACTGATGTCTAAAGGAGTCTCCAGCACTTCTCCATGTGAGCCAGTCACACGTCTTGTACAGCCCAGGCATCCCGGTGCGTCACATCCTGCCACGAGCCAAGGGCAAATCAGCTCCCGTGAGCCCCAACGCCACGAGCAAACCCTAAACCCTGGAGGGCATCCCGTGAGCGCCCAGCCCGGCCGCCCGCGTGGAGGTGCGGCAGGAGCAGAGCCTTACCGTTCTCACCTCCGGGGAGGCGGGTACAGGGAGGGAGCGGAGCCTTGCTGGCTGGCAACGATGGCTGTAGAGGAGAGACCTGGGGGGGAGAAGAAGTGTCAGGAGCCGGTAGACAAGGGCTGGGCACCTCAGGGACAGCGTGAGGGTCCCGTGGCCCAAGGGTAGGTGCAGCTCCCCTCCCCAGGCCAGCCCCGCTCTCACCTGTTGCATAGGGCAGGTTGTACTGCGCTGGCAGCAGCGAGTACCCGAGGTGGTGGTGGTGGTGGTGTGTGGAGAGCAGGCGCTGCGAGGGCGACGTGCGGGGCCGGTCGCCACTCCTCTCCCCTGCACCCGCTCCCCCAACACTGCTGCAGCTCCCGCCGCCCCCCACCACCCCACAGCCACTGCGATCCCGCTCCTGAGATGTCTTCTCACTTATCTGGAGAGGAGAAAGCAGACACATGCTGAGGGACGTGACCAGCAACCCCAGGGCACAGACCGGGGATATTCGCTCTGCCTTCGCCCAAAAGGTTCCCATGATGCTGATGGGAAATGGGGTGGGATGGTCAAAAGCCATGTGGAGGACCCAGGGCCTGTCTGAGGACAATTCTTTCCTCACTGGGTCCAAGCTCTGTCTCCCAGCTCAGCCCAGAAGGAGCCATGGGGTGGAGACAGCCCCCACATCCCACCTGTCCTCAACCTCCAGGGTGGAGGACAAGTGTCACCTGGTTGCTGCAGGGCCTGGAGAAGCCCCAGCGCTGGGGCACAGGTTTGGCTGGTCAATCCCAAAGGATTTGTAATGTTGGAATCCATGGCTGCAGGTCTCCCACAGCAGCAGAAGTAGCAAAACCACATGAAAAGCGGAGCTGCTCCCACCTCATGATAGGATCCAGGGACTATCCCATAGAGCTGGGCGAAGCCAGCGCCCTCCTGACCCTCACCGTGGGTGATTTGCTCTTGTAGTGGCTGGCATGCTGCTGCAGGATGTCCAGGGCCTTGGACTCCGAGCTGGATTTACAGCTCACACTGGGGCTGGCTCGGGACTTGTCACTGTCATCACTGCCGGACGCCTTGCTCCCATACGGAGAGAAGGAATAGCTGGAGGGTAGGTATGATCCTGAGGGGAGAAGAGCAGTCAGGGCACCAGGAATATTCAGGCAGCACATGTGGGAGCATGTGGCTCTGCATGTGTGTGAGAAGATGTCCCACAGCCATCCCCCACCTTGAGAGCAGGGACAGGCGGGAACAGACACCCCTTGAAGCCCCCGGCTCCCTACCTGGGTAATTCTGCATCATGACGGTGGGCATGGCACGGTAGCTGGGGTGGTTGGGGTCATACGACTGGCTGTAGGAGTAGCCGTGCATGTACGGGATGTAGGACTGATGCTGCGTGAGGGGTGAGGACACAGGGACGTGGACACTGGGCCTGGGGTCCTTCCCCACCATGCGAGCCTCCTCGGTGGGGGTCAGCTTGCACTCGGAGCTGGTGCTCTCCTTCCCATCCTCCTTGGATGAGGCTTCTTTGCTTCGATTTCTTTCTTCCTTCAACTTCCGGTCCCTCTCCTCTTTCCACCGCTCATCCTCCGTCTTGATGTCCGAGTACTTTGCCGGGTACACGTAGGTCCACATCCGGGGCTCAGCTTCCTGCAAGAACAGCCAGCCATCATAACAGCTGCCTCCCCCTGGTCCTGCCTGTCCCACAGCCAGCCTGTGTCTGGAGGAGACTGGCAAACCCCACTCCCCTTCTCTGGGCTCTCCTTGGCCCATCCATGGCGTCTGCTTCCTGCAAGAACAGCCAACCACCACAGCAGCTGCTTCCCTGCAGTCCCACCTGTCCCAAATCCAGGCTGGGTTTGGAGGAGACCAGCAAACCCCCACTCCCCTTCCCCAGGCTCTCCCTAGCTCATCCATGGCCTGACAGCCCCACCCTTTTTCTGGCCCCAAGGGAATCTCACGGAGTCCCACCACAAGCAGAGGACAAGTGTTCTCTGAAGTGATGGCCCCAGCAAAAATAACAGTGAGCAGCTTCCTGCAGGAGCAAACCCAAGGCTGGGCTGGCAGACAGGGCATGGCATTACCTGTCTGTACCAGAGAACAGGGTCCACCTCCGCTTGCCGGCCACACTCAGAGCCAGCCTTCGTCTCAGCTGTCTCCTTCCCTAGGTGACCAGCCTCACTCAGCTTCACCTTGAGCCCCTCGGCAACTTGGCTGCTGGACAGCTTGGACGAGTCCTCCAGCTTGGGGATGATGACAGATTTGGCCATATCAGGACCTCCCTGCTCCTTGGGCTTGTTCAGCCCTGACTTGACGAGGTCCGTGAGGCTCGGGGCTTTGGTCAGTGTTGGGGGCATGGGTGGCTTCTGCTTCCATTCCTCTTTGAGTGCCGCCTCTCTCTCTTTCAAGCCCAGCTCCGCCTTCTTCTCCAGCCCTCGCTGCTGCTGCTGCTCCAGGCTCTGCCGCTGCTTCTGCTGTTCCTCGTACTGCTGGCGGTAGGCAGGGTTGGTGCTCAGCAGGTGAGCATGGTAGCCCTGCTCGCTGTAGCCGTAGGGTGGCACATAGGCGTACTGGTTGTAGTAGAGGGACTGCATGTACATGTTGGGGCGCTGCTGGATGACCGAGGGCTGCTGGCTGGAGCCACTGCTGAGCTCCGCCTTCTTCTCTTCACAGCCTTCACTCTTCACTTTCACCTCCGGGTTCTCCTGCTCTTCGTCCTTCTTCAGCTTCAAGGTCTGTGTCTCGGCCGCAGACTGCCCGCTGGGGTTCAGGGGTCCTGGGCTAGCCTGGGGGTAGCCAGGGGAATAGTAGGTTTCAAAGCCTTGGTAGAAGGGAGACTCTTTGCTCTGTGGTTGTGGTGGGAAAAGAGCTTTTTTGGCGCCTTCCTTGACCAGCTGCTCTGGATCCTTTGCCTTCACGCTCTCCAGTTTGCCCTCCCCATCCTCCCCAGCATCAGAGATGTCCGAGTAGGCCGGGCTGTTGGTCTTCACTGAGCTGGCCTCTGCCCCATTCTGGGTGACAACATGCAGCGGGGTCAGGGGCTGGGCTGCGTTGGTGTTCTCCAGCCTGCTGGCCCCGCCGATGGAGGGACTGGGTGCGTTGTCAGTGAAGCTGTAGATTTTATCCGCCTCAGCCTTGATGCTGGCAAGCCGGCTCTGGTGGGAGTCAGATGAACCGTTCAGCAGCCCCTCGCCTTTCATCCCCAGCTCGCTGGATTCCCCCCGGAAAGGGCTCTTACCTTCCTCTGCTCTGCAGGCTTTGCCAGGAGTCAAAGGGTTTTCCACCTCTTTGGGGTCTTTCTTCTTCTTGTCTTTCTTCTTCTTCTCCTTGGAAGGGGTGAGCGCAGGGTTGACAGCGAAGGGCTCTCCCATCACCGTTGGCTTGGGCTGGATGGGTTTGAGCTGGGGGCTGTTGGGCATGGTCTGGACCACAGTTGTGGCGAGGCCAGCGGAAGAGCCAGGGCTGGCTGTGGTGAGCGTGGCAGTCTGGAAGGTGTAAATGGGCTGCGGGGGGATGGCTGGTGCAATGGGTCTGGCAGACTTCAAGCTTTTGGAAGGAATCTTCTCCTGTTTAGCACCAGAGGCCTTCTTTGACTTGTCCTTATCAATGCATCGCTTCTCCAGAGAATCAAAGTCATCGTTACTCGTCTCATCGGCCACCGAAGGACCATCTTCAGAGCCATCATTGGACAGAGCACCCAGGTCTGTGTCCCCTTCCCCACCCACCTTCTTCTTGCAGGGGACCTTGGTGCTGAACTTGCTGGATGGGGAGGGGCTGTGGGGCTCCATCAAACGCACCTTGGGGGTGGCCGAGCGAGCGGGTGAGAGGGAGCCCTTCTGTGTCCCGGCAGCACCGTTGCAGCTCCCCACGTCGGCATGCAGGGAGGGCTCCTCGCCATACTCGCTGTCCACGTCCGCCTCTAGCTTGCTGTCATCATCCGTGTGCGCGTGGGCCTGGTGGTACTTCAGCCCGTTGATATGCTTGTACTTCTTGTTACAGTTGGGGTGGGGACAGTCGATGAGGATGGGAGAAGGGCAGTTGCGCTCCAGGATAGCCGGCTCCACCTTGACTGTGGCGGGCGGCACCGTGGCCGAGCCCATCGAGTTTGTGCGGATGCGCTTGCTGCCCTTGGAGTCCTCCGAGCTGGAGTTCAGATCCATGTCGGAGAGGGGTTTGCTCTTGCGCTTGGTGACGGACGAGGGACTGGCCTTCACGTCCTCGGCGGTGCCACCGGGCGGGGTGCGGTGGTCCGAGGAGTTCTGGCTGCCCCGGCGGCCCTTGCTGTTGGCTCCAGCCCGGGTCTTGCTGCTGTTGCTGGTCCCCTTGCTGTCCGAGGCAGTGGCCGTCTCGTTGACTGGCGTGTTGCTGTTGGGGCGCATGCGCTTGCCCCTGCCCCGGCCGTTGCGCATCTCCAGGTCACTGGTGGGTGAGTCACAGAACCTGCAGGGAGGAGGACACAGAGGTTTTAACAGAGAGCTGCCTGTGCTGGGTTGTGCTGTCCCCAAGGCACAGTGGGAACCCCCTTACTCCCCTAACTACCAATCCCATAGACTTCGCCCCCCACTGACCAATAAAGAGGAACCAGAGAGGTCCCCTGGGATATGCTAAACCACCTCCAGGACAAGGGATGTGTGACTGCAGGGGCAGAGTCGTGGGAGCAGCTGGGTTGGGCAAGGAGGAGATGCCAACCCCTGTGGCAGCCCCGTGGGCACAGGGCAGAGTGTCCTGGGTGCCGTGGGGGCCATATAGGGCCAGATTTGCCCTCAGCGCTAGGAGCCCACCAGAGCACCCCACCCACTTACCGGGGAGGTGCCCAGTCATGCTGCGTGCAGTCCAGCAGCGTCCCCACGTACGTCTTGTTCCTCCAGGTGACGTTGACCACCAGCATCCCTGGAAGGCGAGGGGAAAGGGTGAGAGGGGCCAGGTGTGATCCCACAGTGCCAGGAACCTGCCCCTTGAGACAGGCAGAAGGAAGATATAAGCTCTAGGGTTAAAGAACAAGGACAAGGGGTCATGAGCTCTCAGAAGAGGTTAGACATTGGGCTCAAGGCTGGAGGGGCACCAAAGTGGGAGCTGGAGACTCCCAGCTCTTCCCTTCCCTTGCCATGTCTCACCTAACCTCTCTTCCTGTAATCCCCCAAAGGGCTGTGGGATTTCAAGGGGACATGAAGATACACTTTGGCTCCACGTGTGCTCAGGTAGGGTAGGGAATGTGATCTCCAGGGAGAAAAAGCTGGGAAGCCCCTGGGGGAAATGCAGAAAGCCCCTAAAAGGGCTGTGGACCCCAAAGTGGAGCTACAGACCCCCTAGCAGAGCTATGAACCAGCAAAGCCATGAACCTCACGACCCTCCAGAAAAAGCTGCTACTGCCACTAGATGGCAAGCTGAGCCCAGCATTCCTGCTCAGGCGACTGTCCCTGGCAGGAAAACCCAGTCCTGGCAGAATAACCCTCCATTGCCCTGAGCCACTTCACTTCAGCGCCTCCAGGGGCATCCCTCTGCCCTGTATTTCCATCTGGAGAACCATCCAAGGGGCCGCCACATCCTCCTATCATGGAGCAAAGTCACTGGGCATTCAGAAAACCTTGGCGTTTGAGCTTTTCTACACTAATTTAGAGAAGGAGCTGCCGGGCTCACACCCACGCTGAGGCTGAGGCCCCTCAGCACCTCTTCTGGGAGGCAGAGAGGTCTTCCATAGCATCCCTCAGCGTTGTGGTGTCTCCTCCTTGCCACAGATCACTCTGATTTCCGCATAACTGGAGCAGAGTCTGTTGTGCCAGGCACATTTATCCAAGCAAGGTAAAACTCGGGAACGTGTTTGCAAGGGTTGATGAGTGCAGCAAGATATACGGCCCCGGGAGATGGATGGAGCCGAGGGAGCCCGGAGCAGCTGTGCCTGAAGCATGTTTATAAATCTCAGCCCACATCCCCCGCTGTGCTATGCCAGCAGCCAGCTGCAGGCTTCGGCATGGATAATACATGGAGCCAAGGCCTGACACGTGGGGCTCCTTCAGAAAGAGAAATTAAAAGCAGACCTTCTCTTTCTCCTTTTCCTCCTGGAAAAAGTTGCAAGCAGATCATGAGAAGACATGGTGCCAGCACACAGCCAAGAGCCACAACTGGCTCATCCCAGTGAGGAAGGGACACTTGGTTCTGCCTTCAGAGGAAGGTACTGGGGACCTGCCTTAACAAAGACATGGCCAGGATGTGATGATGGAGACAACATGGGGGAGAAACCAACTGCTGGGAACCCACAGCCCCACACATGGAAAGATCAATGGGAACAGTGGGATGCTGGTTCCAGGCATCCCAAAGAGGGCAGATGGAATGTGGTCTTCTTCCTAATGCAGCAGTTTTTGGCAGGCAGGAGCCTGACCCCCTTTCCTAAAGAAGCTCCTGGCTGCATCCTGCACCCCAACACACCCCCACCATTCCCAGGGCACCTCTGGGGAGCTGCTGTGGGAAACTCCCAGGAGCTGCCCAAGGACCTGGGAGCCACTGAGGAACAAGCAGCATGAACCCAGGCCTCATCCCTCCCAGTTCCTCTGCTCCCCCCGCCAGTTCAATCCCTCTGAAGCCAGAGAAGACCATGTGAGCCGCTGGAAGTTAATTGCATGGCAAACTGCTGTAGTCTCACGTGCATCCCGGGGCCAGTGTGTGATACTAGAAAGGAGGTGCTGGCATTTTTCCTCCCAACCACCACAGCCACAAGAGAGAGACGAAAGAGGAAGGGGCAAAATGACTGGTACTGTCTCTCCTTCCCTGTTGGAACACCAGACCTCCAACACACACCAGCCTATATTTAACCCGCTGCAACCAATCATACCAAATCCCCTCCTAATCCTCCAACAATAACCCAGGACAATTTAAACCCCAGGATAGATCCTAAGCAGCTTTTTTCACCCACTGTGTCCCCCTCCCACGGCAGGATGATGAGCAGGCACAGGCATGACAAGGGCAGCAGTGAGGAAGCAATGCTTTTCCATCTTCAAGAACACAGATGCTCTTGAACAGAAGGAATCCCACTTGGGTAACTCCCATCCCACCTGGTTTCATGGGAAGGTGACAGCTTTGAAGCTCCTAAGGAACTGACACCACCCAAATCTGGCTGCAAACCACTCAGCATCCTGCTCACCAAGTGCTCACATCAGGGTTGTATCCTGGCTGGAAAAGTTCAGGGCTGGTGATGGTGCACAGTTGCCAGTCAGGAGGGCAGCGTATGAGAAAAGGAGGACAAGGCTGCTGTGGGCACCAGGAGCCATTGTATTGGGGCACATTTCCCCACTTTTCAAAGATGAACCCCCAAGTCCAACCAAGAACATTTCCATAAATTCCTCCTCCACCTGCATTACTTCCAGGATGCCCTGGCTTTGGGATGCCCCAGCTGCATCATCTTTGAAATTATCTTTGTTATTTCCCCTTCAGCTGCATCACTTTCAGGATGTTCCAGCTTTTCCATAAGCTCTGTCCATGTGCAGAGATCCTGCCTGACCTGTAGTGCCCAGGCTTTGGGAACCCAAAGCTGTTCATGACCATCATGCTCCTGCCAGGAGACGGGACAGACGCCACAGCACAACTGTCACCTCACCCAGTGAGGAAAGATCACTCACCAGTTACCATCACAGGCAAAGGAGACTCACCCTGAGGAAACTAATTTTACTTATTGCAGATCAAATCAGAGTAGGGTAATGAGAAACAAAACCAAACATTAAAACACTTTCTCCTGGCATCTTCCTTAGGCTCAGCTTTACTCCTGATTTCTACATCTCTGCCCTCAAACAGCACAGGGGGATGGGGAATGGGGGCTGCTTTTTCTCCCCTTCCTAAACACATTATCCAAGAGGCACTGCCCTCATTGCTGACAGGCTCGGCCTTACCTGACCTTGTCCAACATGGAGGAAGTTTCTTGTGTCTTCTCACAGGGAAGTTCCCTCTATCAAACCTTGACAGACAACATGAACACAGTTTCCCTGGCAGGCCAGAGCGAGACAGGATCATCCCATCATACCATACAGGGATGGATGCTCAGAGAGTGCATGACCATCCCTGGCCACCCAACTTTCCAGGAACTACAGCCCACAGAAAGATCACTGCTCTGGACTCCAGGAGAGAAGACTTTGGCCTCTTCAGAGACCCATGTGACAGAGTGCCTTGGGTTAGAGTGCTGGAGGGAAGTGGGACCCAAGGAAGCTGGTTGATGTCCAAGATCATCCCTGAATTCAGGAGCAATGCATCCCAACAAAGAGAAGTCAGGGGAAAATGCCAGGAGGCCTGATGGATTAACAAGGAATTCTTGGAGAACCTCAAACACACAAAGGAAGCCTGCAGTTGGGGTTGCCCTCAGCTAAGGGACTCAATGACTTGTTTGCCTTGGTCTTCACCAGCAAGTGCTCCAGCCACGCCACCTGAGATGGAGAAGGCAAAGACAAGGACTGGGAGAAGGCAGAACCACCTGTAAGAGAAGTTCAAGGTGCGTAAGTCCATGAGACCTGATGAGATTCATCCATGGTTCCTGTGGGAACTGGCAGAGGAAGTGTTGAGCCACTCTCCATTGTATTTGAGAAGTCTTTGCTCTCACCCTCCCATCTTCTCCCTTCTATTCCCATCTATTGCATTTCCCTCCTGCTCCAAGCAAGGACATGTCCACACTGGCATGTGCCAGCCCTGGGCAGGCTTCTGCTCCATTATACCCTCACGAGAAGTTTGCAAAAGGACAATCCAAACGTCTGGAGTACAGAAATCTGAGCCATGGATAACCTGCCACTAACCTGGGCCAGCAAGGAGCTGGAGGAAAGGATGTACAGTGTGCTGGCATTTTCCAGGTGCTCAGAGGGCTTGTGTTTGTTTTGCTGTGATCAGCACTGGTGTGGCACCATGGGGAGGTGAGAAGGTGACATGATCCAAGCCAGGTGACACCAGCTTCACCAAGGGGGATGGAGGAGACCTGGCAGCTCCAGAGGCAGCAAAGAAAGCAAAGCTTCCTGGTGTGATCAGATCAGTTAATAGTTCCTGAGGATCAGAACTACACGTCACAGCACTAGGGGAGCTCCCAAGACAGCTGCTCCCCACTGAAAGTGTCCTGATAAAACACATGCCTGTAGAAGCCATGTGTACAAGCCTCAGCAAAGGGACAGTGTCACCAGCATGGCCGCAGGAGGGCATGAACAACAGTGTTCACTACCAGCTAGACCAGACCTTGGGCCAGCACCAGCCCAGAATGGTGGAGGAGAAGGTGGACCAAGAGAACAGAGCCAGATAGTTGTTGGTGGGAGCCCTCTGCGTGCCTTTAGCAGGGCTCATGGACTGATGGCAGAGTTTTCTAGTGGGAGATGAGGACAAAGCTGGTTCAGGGCAGGAAATTATCAGGTTCATTGAAGCTTCATGCTTCCATCTCAGATGGACTTGTCCTTCTTGTCCAACGTATCCTTCCAAGCATTGCCAGACTTTGGCTTTAGAAGCTTTCTTCCATGATTTTTCCAGCCCCACATGGAGAGGAGAAGGCTGGCTTCAGGGAGACCTTAGAGTCCTTTCCAGTGCCTAAAGGGAATCTAAAAGAAGGCCGATAAAGGGACTTTTTGCAAGGCGAAGAAGTGACAGGCCAAAGAGTAATGGCTTTAGCTGAAAGAAGTGAGATTTAGATTGGATATTAAGAAAAAAATTCCTTCCTGACAGGGTAGTGAGGCCCTGGCACAAGCTTCCCAGAGAAGCTCTGGCTGTCCCATCCCTAAAAGTGTTCAAGGCCAGGTTGGATGGGACTTGGAGCAACCTGGGCTACTGTCTTTGCCCATGGCAGGGGATGGAATGAACTGGGCTTTAAGGTCCCTTTCAAACCAAACCATTCCTCAGTTCTGTAATTCTAAACTTGATGCAAGCCAAACACTGCTCCACTGCTCTGGGGTCCTTCCAAGTAGTCCAACGAGGCTGCTACATCCCAAGGAGCAAGGGGAGAGATGGATCCCTCTGGAGATATTGAGGAGAGTCTTCAGATGCTGGAAGCACCCCATCCAGCTTTGCAGGCATGCCCTTGGTGTAGCTTTCTCCTCTGTATCCTTTGGGCAAGGGGAGATGCTTGCTGCATCCCTGAACATTTCACAAACTCCAGCTTCTGACAGCCAGATCCAGCATCGCCCTTGACTCCATCTTTGACAATGGGAAGGCAGGGGACAGATGCCAGGGAAAAAACAGGGATGCCTCCCTGCACCTTTTCACTCAAGGATGAGATGCCGTGTGACCCAAGCCCAGGCATGCAGCAGCCCCAGAGAGACCAAAGGCAGCATCAGGGCTGCCTTTGTGCAGGACTGGATGTGAAATCCTTGCTCCCAACAGCAGCAACCATCAGCAGCCGGCAAAGAAGGATCTCTGTTTGAGTTCACTGAATTACCACGGACTAAAAATATCTGGGCTATGGGAAATCACAGGATACCTCCAAGGCATGCTCTGAATTTGGTGGCTGTGGAAGCGAGGGGTAATGTGGACAGACAGGCAAGGAGCTCCACGGTGGGGTGAGGAGCAGGAGAAAAGAACAGCAGCCACTCCCACGGCAAGGCCTCTCAGCCAGGAATTGTCAGGGAGGGATGTTTTTGTGCTCCCTGCCTCAGGGATGCTCAGTTCATCCATCCTGGCATGGCCACCATGACCCTCTCCTGATTTCCACCCAAAATCACCATACAAGGTCCAAGCTCTCATCAGCTTTGCCACTGCTCATTGGGCTCTCCAGCAGCCCTAGGATTTTCAGGGAACGCTGCAGCTCCAGGGCTTTTGGGCTGAGAGAAGTTACACCAGGATAACAGGCTGATGGGGCTGGAGAGATGCGTGAGTCCCACAAGTGGAGGGTGCAATGCTCGTCTGCCCAGCTGTGCCTCAGTTTCCCCAGCAGAATGGGTCCTACAAAGTGACCAGGCTCGTCCTACAAAGAGACACCCGATCATGTGGTGCTAGGGAGGCAGTAGATCAGTGCAGACCTTTCACAGGTTCCTTTAGATCCACCCTACAGACCCCCTGGCCCTGGGATGCGCAGAGCAGGGCTCCTGAACTCTCCTGCTTTGTGTTTCTTCTCACAGATTTTACATGTGACATCCTTCTGCCTTGGAGCAGCAGAAAAAACACACAGCTCCCAGCTGCCTCAATTAAGGTGAATTTTTTTTTCCATATGGAATGGATGGTAAAGCAGAGGAGTGTGGAGGTCCCCATCCCAAGCGAGACATCCCAGTCTTCCCTGGAGTCTTCCCTGGCATGTTCCATCCCCTGCTCTCTTCCCAAACACCTCAGGTGCTATTTCTCAGTATGCTTTTTCCAAGGGGAACAACTTCAGTGCTCACACTGGCAACCACTGCAGCGCTTGGTCCTGCGCCAACCATGGTTTCCAAACCAGTTTCCCAGTAAGAAAAGATAAAAGGCAAAATGGGCTCACCCCCACCTTCCCAAAGCATGGGGCAAGAAGAGAACCTCACTGGAAGCAGCTCATGGGAATGGAGATTTCAGCTCAGCTTCCACTGCAGATAATAAAGAGTCTCAGTGAAGAGTGGCTGGGATAAAGGCCAGCAGCTTCATTCTCTGCACAGAACAGCAATGCAAGAGTGGGAGCAGATATCCAAGAGGAGCACCTGTCTTAGATGACCCATCAACCAGCCTCCACCACCACTGCTCTCTCTCACCTTTGTGCTTCTGGATTGTTTCTGCTTCCAGACACAAACACAAGGAGCTCACCCCGTGCCTCTCAAGGCAGAAATCTCCAGCATCCCACTGAAGCTAGGGGGAAAGCCAAGTTCCAGCACTTCCCATGGGCCACTGAGCCACCTATTCATCCCTGCGTACCTTGGCAGAGCCCCAAGAGCAACGAAAACCCATCAAAGGACCTGGGAAAGCAAACCAAGCTGTGCACGGATGAGATGAGCTCCAGTGGAAAAAAAAAAAGATTGGATTGGCTTGGCAAGAGAGCTGAGAGGCTGATCTCCCACTGAGTCGATTTTGAGAGCTCCGTTGGGGTTTTTTAATCCAGCAGGAGATTTCTGCTGCCTCCCAGGGCTTGAGCGTTTTTGTGACAGACCTGTGGGTTGCCAAGCAAAAATGAAGTCAACTCTGTCGAATTCCCGTGCCGGCTGGCACGGCCTTTCCCCTGGCACCTCTGGAACAAGTCAGCTCTTGTCGAAGGGCAGGGAAATGGCAGCTTAGATTTTCTGCTGTCTGGGCAAAGGGATAACGCAACACAGGGGGCTGACGCAAGTATTGGCCCATTACTCCCTTTGCTGGACTGATTGTGGACTGCTCTCACACGGCTCCTCTGTCCTGACCACCCAGCTGCTGGAAGGAAAGCCTCGGACATGCCAAAGAATGACACAGCAGGGACAAGGAGATGGGAAGGAAGGGACTGCCATAACTCCCCCGTGACGCTGTCAGAGAGCAAGAGGCTCTGTGAACTCACCATCCTCCGTCTCCTGCCAGACGATGCCCTCCAGGTTCACGCTGGTGCCAGGCTCGCAGGGGCCCAGGCACTCGGGCTCGGTGGCCAGGGCCACGTCGCAGGTGTTCACCCCCACCGAGCGCGTGCGCACCATGATCTGCTCGCACGGCGAGGAGATGTCATTGTTGACCACGGGGACAAGGAGGTGCAAGGGCAACACTGCGGGTGTAGAGACTGGAGATTCCATCTGTGGGGAAAAAGAGATAATGTGGTCACCGTCAGGAATACTGCTGGGAACACAGAAGGGAGAGCAAGACAGAGAGCAAACATTTACATTCCTGGAGAACCTCAAGCTCAGGACTGCCACCTTCAGTTAACGTCCCACACCCTATCAGAGGACAAGGATCTCACTGGGCTCTCCTGCCCTGGCGTGCCCATTCTCATGTAACCCTGGGGAGCTCTGTAGTAACAGAGATCACACCCAGAAGTCCTTGTGCAGGAGATATCTGTGCTCCTGCTTGAAAAAGCTTGTGGCAAGTTCCTTCCCCGACGGCTTCTGTAATCATCCCCGGTGAGGATGCCTCTTGGCTATGGCTCAGATGTTAATGCAATGACTTTGGACCTGATGGCTCACTAGAAGAGCTTCTGCTCAACCAGCAGGACAGGACAAACGAGCAGCAGACTCCCTCAGGCACCCATGAATACCAACATCCTTCTCCTTCCAGAACTACCCTGTGACCACCTGCAGACACAGGCATTTGGATCATATCCCTCTTCCCTATGCAAGTACCTGCTTCAGAGCCTGATCCAGCCATTGTGCTCTCTTTGCACACAGAAACCAGATTCCACAGCCAGAGCCGGGATTGGAAAGCCAACAAGCCAACATGCCAAGTGGAAGCCCAGCCAAGCCACCCTGCTGCTGAGAAGCCAAGGTCCTTGGCCGCTGTGCCACGCAAACAGATTACAGCAGTGTCAGGAGGAGGATGGCTGATGGGCTGGTTCCGTGGCTGGCCAAGGCAAGGGCAAGGTGGAGACCTTCCCATCCTTTGGAGTTCATCAGCCAAGGCAGCCACAGCCAGCCACCCCCACAACCTTGGCTTGCCAGGGCCTGCAGCAGCTCTGGGGCGAGCGGCTCCTCTTCAGCTTAGACCTCTTCTCTTCATCATTTGTGATATTTAGACACTGGGTTACCTCAGAAGAGAAACAGACTGAGGAAACTCATCACCAGCAAGTGCTGACTTGGGTTCCAGTTTCAAGCAGTGAAGATTCCTCTAGAGCACCCAGTTCTACTCCCAGAACCCCTAAAACTCTGGTGAGGGAAAACAATAGACCTGGAGAGCCCAAGTTTGTGGTTACCAACTGTGGACACGGGCACCAGCCCATGATCCCTTCCAGCCCTGCTGCTGACCCGCAATTGTCCTGAGCAGCTGCCAAATTTGCCTGCTCCCTCTCTTGCTCACACATCTCCATCCTTTAATCAAAGGAAACAACTCCAACAGAACCTTGCACATCCAACCTAACCTGCTCTACCCAATAGGGTACCCACAACCATACCCACAAGCACAGCAAGTGCCTGGAGCATCCCACCCCCCACCAGCTCCTGACCCACAGATTCTCTCCACATCTCTGGTGACACAAATCTCTAGGCAGAGGAGCAGAGAGGGGGATATCACATCCTGGCTCTGATAGGGCAAATGGATTTTCTCTTCCAGCAGAACACAAAGCGCTTTCTGTCTGCAGCCCTCTCCTTGTCCTGCATCTATCCTCTCTCTAGACAGCTCATCAGAGCAACATGCAGCCCACTCGGCACTAAAGATGGCCTGGAGGTCTCAAACAACAGTGGTTGGACCCCAAAGTCCCCTCCCCAGCAGCACAGCTTGTTACCCACAACCATCTCCAATCTGCCACCAACAGAGCAGCTCTTTCCCAGGAACCCATCTCCAGTCTACCCATCTCCAAGGCTGTCCTATGGCCAGTGGCCCAATTGCACCCCATAGGATTCAAAAAGGGTGGTTTTGGCATAAAAGCACCCCAGAAGTCTGCCAGAGCAGCTTCTAGAAGACTCCCACAGGAAAATCACCCCCCAAAACACAGCAACCTCTTCAGCAGATCCAGGGCAAGACACTCCAAGGAAATGTGAGACTCCTTTAAAGGGACTCCTCAATGCCACATTCTGCAAACCACAAGTTAGTCTCCAGCAAAGGAAGAGCCAGGGAGGAACCAGGCAGGGCTACCTGGCTTGGGTGGGCAGCAGGAACAGCCCAGGGAGTGGCAGGGATCACTTGCCCCCCCTGCCCAGGGAGCAATGGCTGTGTGTGCGCTTTGGGGACCTGCTGAGACCGTTCAGCTTCCTTCCACTCTGCAACAGAAACCACAGTGCAGCACAGGAGCGTTTAATTACAGTTCCAGCTCTGCTAATTATCGCCCGGTCACATTCGTAATCTGCATTATGCCATGGTGCATAATAAGCAGCTCACTGAGATCTCTAATAAGCAAGGCGGCTTGATGGGATTTCATATCTCACCCTGCTCTGTAACAAACAGCCTCTTTCAGCAGCCGTGGGGAGACAAGGCGGCTCTCCTGCTCCCTTGCCTGAAGCTCCAGTGCAAAATAAAAAGGTTCAGGATGGTTCTTCAAGGGTGAGGGCAGGAGTAGAGGTTCCCCACCATGACACAACCAAAAAAGGCTGAAAGCCATGCTGGAGGAAAAGACATATGGATCAATCCATGAAATTCACCTCCCCCCCTACGTGTGTCTTATCTCCCGTTGCCATGATCTTTTCACCCCTCTGCTTTCCGAGCAAGGTCAGGAGATGCAGGATGGCTGGGAGAGCCCTATGTACCACAGAGCAGCTCCTCTAGCTGCTCTTCCCCTCGGAGGGAGAGTGGGAGCAAAGGGCAATGCTGGCCTGGGGGTGGTGGGCAGCACTCACACCCCACAGCAGCGGGTTTTACATCACCTCCAGGGCTGTGCTAGCCGAGATCCATAGCTCCAAAAACGAGCCTTGTACCTTATGGCCACCCCCATACCACTTCTGGGCCCAAAATACCCCTTGCAGAAATAAAATTTATTTCTCTTTCCATGCTAGGTAGGCTCTAAGATTTAATACTGGCTACACTCACTGCTGGAGGAACCTGGTGTGTGTGCAGCCACCCCTGTGGGAGTTACATGGGGTGAAGCTTCCGCATGCCAGCGCTGGCCGTCCGTGTCTGCCCGCCGCTGCCTCCCCTAATGAAAGGCCTTTGTGTTTCTGGCGGAGGCTTTCCCATCACGAGGAACGTGCTTGCACCACACCGAGGACAGAAGTGGAACGGAGCCAAGCCTGGGCGGCAGCGGCCAGCACAGGCTCTGCTCAACGGGGGAAAAGCAAACCCACTGAGAGTCCAGGGCGATGCCAACGGCGCCATGGGATGCCAGGCCCTGGGGGATAATTAAAACCTACCCCTCGTTATAGTCTCCCAGGAAGATGGGACAGGGTCCCTCCCACATGAAGGGAAACACGGCTGGCACCATTTAGCAACACTGGTTCCTTAGCACCAGCTGCCCTCAAGGGGACATCACAGCAGCAATCAGTAGTGGGAGTGAAAAGAGGGCAAACCAGAAATAAAAACGCCCCACTGCTTTTAATGCCACTCCCTGGACCACCCAGACCACCCACTCCTATTCATGAGGTTTTTGGTTTGTCCCCAATAATCAGTCAGGCAAGAAAAATGCATTTTGGAGGTATAAAAGTGAAAAGCAATGTCAAAACCCCTGAGAAGAGCAACCAGCAGAGATATCTGTGGTGCATCTCTGAGAGAGAGAATGTGAAAGGTGTAGGACACCCCAAGATCAGCACCCCATCTGTCAGCCTGGACTCAGGGTGAGACCACCTGAGATGGTGCTAGGCTCCAGTGTATCCCCACATGAAGAAGCTATGAAGCATAGGGACCATTTTTCTCACTTACAAGGTCCTTCCACTCCTGCAGACACAGAGACAAGAAAAGCCAAGAAGGAGCCTTGTTCCTGGTGACAAACTCGTGACAGCGTGTGTCAGGAGACAGAACATGGACCAAAGGTGCTCCATCACAGGAGCATTCCTCGAGGCTTGCAGTCAACACATCCCACATCACTGACCAGCTCAGCTCAACCTCTGGGAGCTTTGATGTTCTCACTCCTGTCCTGGTCTGTCACTACACACGCCACAGCTCTGTTTTTCAGAGCAGGAGCTGGGAACATTAGCTTCCAGCTCCTTGGGGAGAGATTCCCAGAGAGCAAATCTATCGAGGTGACAAGCATCTTCAGCGGGCATCTCTAAACTCCAAAACCACAGCACCACAGTGCCTCTTTCCCTCCACTGACCTTGGTAGGAATTTCAAAGAGTCTTCTCCAACCTGACCCTCAAGCTGGGTATGCAGAGCCTGAAGAAAAAAATCCCTTTGTTGGCTCTGGTGCCCACCATGTCTATGATTCTATCTTAAATCTACCTGCAAGCAGAGCTCCAGTCACGTGCCCCAGCAACATCATCCAAACACACTGGAGGTATTTAACCCCAGGCCATCTGCAACAGGCTCCAGATCCCCCCCCGAAACAGTGCAGGTGCCACTCAACATTGTCTGTTTGCTGGCTGGATTTCTCCTGCAAGAAAGCAGCCAACAAGAGCTTCCAACAAACACCCACATGCAGGGAAATAAAGGTGGCACAAGCACCAGGTCCAGAGAGGGAGCCAGGAGTGTGGTCTAGGGCACTGCTCCCAGTGCTGTTGCCCATTGCTCTTCCCTCTTGCTATAGCAGAAAGTTGAGGTTGCTGATATCAAGACATGAAAAAAGGATTCTGTTCTAGGCAAAAGTCTCCCTTCCCTGGAAAAACACAAGCTCAAATAAACAAAGCCAGTTATTTCTACAGACCATGGGAACACTTGGGGAATAACTGGGTTCCTGAGCTGGCAAATCTGAGCCCACAGGGCAGCTGCTCCAATAAAAAAGAATTGACATTTGTGACAGCCGCCCCTTACCAAGAAGCAGTAAATGCCACAAGGAAGGATTAATGCTTCCCTGTGCTTCCACGTGTGCAGAATGGAGTGGGCTCAGCACTGCACTCCGTGAGTTCGCCCCCCCAGAGAAGACAAGCAAGTGTGGGACCTCCTGGCCAGCACCACCACCAAAGAGCCAGATGGAAAGGAAGGAGTTTTAAAGGTGCAGAGGTCCCAGTTTCCCAGCTCCAGGGCTCTCAGCATCCCCCTAAAAACAAGCCAAGAGAGGCTGATTCCCCACTACTCTCCTTCACAGCTTGCTCCCAGTGCTCCTCCCACCCATCAGACTTGGGATTCATGGCATCTCCTAACTGTGGGGCTGTTGATGCCAGGGTGTAATGGGAATGCTCTACATACAAAAGGTGCCTCCATGTCCTTTTCCTGGCCGTGCCAAACACCTGTGCTCCAGCTCTGAGATCCAGGAGGCAGTTTGCCTCCATCCATGCAAATACCTTCCCTGGACAGCAAGTCCCTGCCGAATGGCCAGAGGAGATGGTGGCCAAATGCAGCACAATGCTGGGGCTAGCAGCACATTCTCAACCCAGAGTCATTTTTATCTGGGCACTTTGGGGCAGACCTGGCTGAGGAAGTCTGTTCTGGCTGCAGGTGAGTAGGCCACAGGAACCAAAGTCTGGAAGAGGATATCTGCATAAAGCTCACAGCCCCACCACCAGCACCACCAGAACCAGACCTGGTCACAATGAGAATATCAGGGTGAGACATCCCACCCAGCGATGCTGGAGGTACAAACCCCCAGCATGCCAGTGCTGGGCGACTCATCCAAATACCCAGTTGATGCAGACAGCTGGATGCTATCAGCCTCAGCCACACTGCTGGAGAAATGCAAATATAACCCAGCATGACTTACAACGAGCTGCTTTCTGTCTGCAGTGGAGAGGGGAATAAAATCGCTGCTTGAACAGAGCCGGTCTTATCTCAGTGCTTGCAGCGTTTTGAGATCAAGAGGAGGCAGACACCACAGAGGCATAGTCTTGCATATTACCGTGTCTTCAATAAAGCCAGGAATAGTATCCAAGGCAGACGTGCTGGCACCAAGTCACCTGCTCCAACCACTTACAAGACTATCAGATCTGCTCCTGGAAGGGGAAAAAAGGTGTCTCCGGCAGGAGAGAGGTAGTGAAGAGCAGTGATGAAAGGGGACAGGTGACATAAGTGAGAGACATGGGAAAGAAATCCAAGCTGGGACCTCTGCACATCGGTCCCACCACATGTCATTTGGTCTCTGTTCAGCCATCATCAACCACTGATATCCCACAGATGGGCCACGGGTCTCCTCATATATTGAATTAAAATATGAAGCAGCTCAGTTGGTGGAGAAAAAGGGAAAGATCCCATGTGGAAAAGCACTGGAGATCCATCTGGGTCATGGGAGAGCAGAGGTGATTAGAAACATAGAGCCTGAGCACAGACGGCTACAAGCATCCTTCACAAATAACCAACCCAGCCTCCAGCCCCTTCTTCAGCACACTGCTACCATGGCCACCAGTCGTGCTCACCTCTGGCAGTGCTGCCTGAGCAGGAGAGCTCTGATGACAGCAAGTGACTTCCCACAGGAAACCCAGGTCTCCCATTACACCCCACAACCTGCACCCACCCTTCTGTCAACACAGCCGACCGTCGCAGATGCACGGTTGGCTTCTCACATTGCTGCTTCCTGCATCTCCATCCTCCAGCATCCCCTGCACTGCTGACACCAGTCATGTCTCCTGCCAGTCAGGTTTCTACATGGAAGAACCACTGTGAGAGAAAATCTTGCTTTTGCTTATTTTTTTTCCACCACAATAACCAGGCAGCTGCGCCCAAGGATCTGAGCAGTGCTCAAAGCTGCCAATACCAGCACTTGCTGACCAGCACATTTAAGCAGGCAAAGGAGAACATAAAAGGTTTCACAAGCACCTCAGTGCATCCATCTCCCAGAAGGAGGATACAAATCCATGAGACCTTTCACAAAGCACTGGCAGCTCCAGCCACTGTTAAGGGTCATCTGACAACCACCAGCTCCACAAACCTGGCCAAATGACATGCCATAGAAACAGAGGTTGAAACAGAGAAATCAGAGACAGCCCTAAAACCCAAATCTGCAAGGCAGGCAAGAAAAATCAACAAAAAAGCAGGATTTCATGGCAAGTGGCTTTAGCTGTCTACAGGGTCTCTTTGTGCTACACAGCACACTGGCCAGCAACCTGAGCACCAAGTACCCAAGTGGGTCCAGCGATTGCAGAGCTTGGAATCTCCATTTCGACAGATCAAGAGATGAGTCTGAAAGAGGCTGAAAAAGCAGGCTCCTGGAGACTGCAAGAACACAAAAGTTACCAACAAATCTTGGCCAGGATCACCTACCAAGGACTGCAAGCCAAAGCTGACACTTGGTAGGTCAGGGCTGAGCACAAGAAGCTGGCACAGCAGCTCAGCTCTCTGTTAGGGAATAGAATGACTACATCTGCCTGCCTCAACCTTTCCTTCAGTTTTTTCACCCATTTTTTCCTCTACCTCAGTCTCACAAATTTAAACCCCTGAAACATGGATACTGTGGCTGCTAGGCCTCCAGCAATTCATGCCAGGGCACGGCCACGCGTGCACACACACAACCCTACATGCAAACTCAGAGCATTAATAATTCAATCACTTTTAATTAATGCTTATCTAGGCACAAAGTCCATACCTTTGAAAAGCTGCAGTAGATAGGAGTCAATCAGAAGGGAGACAGCTCGGGATTTACAAATCATTTCAGGACAAAATTGGATTCTTGTAAATGTAGAAGGGAAAAGATGGATCCAGTCCTTGAAGTAAAAATAAGCTGGGCTCAGACATGTCTCATGTAGCATGGGTTCCTCTGCTTGCTTGGTGCACAGTCCAGGGACCAGCTTTGTTCACATCTATCCCAATATCCAGTGCCCACTTCCAGGTGAGAATGGACAATGCCACTGCAACCACTCTGTCACTGTGGACCCATGGTAGACAATGGAACCACATGCACAGATATGGTTTTATTACACCACTAAGAAACCAACTTTTACACTCATAAAGCACAAGAGAGGATGTGGTAAAAGGCCCTGGTGTTTTCAGAGCAGAGCTGGGAAAGAAGAGATGGAGGGTGGAGTAAAAGATGGGCTTTGTTTGGGGGTGTTTTGATCAACAAAGCTGTGAATGTGGTGTGGGGACAGCTGGACCTTCCACAACAGCCAAAGCTATGGCATTGAGTTGTGCTTCCAAGGCATCAAGGAGGGCCAAAAGCAAGTGTCACTCACATTCAGAGTCACTGTGCAAGAAAACTGGGGGACTGTGGAGTTACAGGCATATAGTGAAGCATAAAACAGCGAAGCACCACCCCAGGGTGATCCTTCCAGTGACCTAGAGGGGATCATCTCCAAGATGCCATCTTAATATCCCAGAATTGTTTGGCTTGGAAGGGATCTTAAAGCTTATCTCATTCCATCCCCCTGCCATGGGCAGGGACACCTTTCTCTAGTCCATTCATGACAGAAAAGGACACAAGAGACACAATGAAGGAAGTTCAGAGAAGAGGCACAAAAATAACAAGGCTGAGGGGATTGGTTTGGAAGAGGAGATTAGAAGAGCTAAATATGGATAGCTTGGTTCAGTGACAGCTATGTGGGGACACAGCCGTAATCTACAAATACATGGGGGATGATAACATCAAAGGAGAGAGAGGAATTACGCAGAGGATGATGCAGAGGAGCAAGGAGGAAATGGGATGAATCAATGAGAGGAATGTTTAAGACAGACATTGGCCACAGCTTTCTGGCAGGGAAATTGTTCCTAAGTACACCAGTATTTTCCAAGTGAGAAAATCCTTCATCCTTCCATTGCTCTGCTCCTTCCCTCTTTCTTTCCTACAACCCTCCATTAATATCATACAACATACATCACTCCCCACAGCACCCCCTGTGCTGCTGACACCTCAGATCCACCCCGTGCCAGGCTCTGAATCACCAAGTCACATTTAAGGCTTTCCCAAGACACGGCAGCAGTCCTTCTCCTTTTAGAGAGCCAACATCCAGCAGCTTTGGAACTGCCCAAGTTCAGATTAGATTTGCCAGGTTTTGGCAGGGTTTTACTTAAATTTTGGCAGAGTTATCTTTTCTTGATGTTCTTCCATACTGCAACCATGATAACAAGCGTATCTGATGAGAGAGCAGCTTCAGCTCTATGATCCACCTCCATGGCTGGATCAGGAGGCTCATGGCCAAGCAGATAATCCTTCCCTTATCCCATGCACCTTCCAACAAATGGCAGTGGCAAGACGGAGAGTTTTCTAAGCAGTTCTCCTGCACAAGACGCTGTCTGCCATGGCTACAAACAACATTTGGTCCTGAAGGTCCTGCGGATCACGGAGGAGAAGCCAAGCCAGGTGCTCAGGGCTCACGCCTGTAAAATTTGTTGGTGGAAGGGGTGGAAGGGAAGGAGACAACAGTCCCTGCAAAGCAGGGTGCACCTCCTGAGGCACCCACACATCTCCTGGAGGAGGTCTAGCATTGGGAGGGCACCAGACGACCACAGCTGTGACACTTGCTTTGATGGCACCATGAGAAGCATCATGTCCAGACCATGGTGTGCACGTAGCTATGGACTGGGGGAAAAAGAGGCAAATCCATTCATGGGATGCTTCTCCTGGAGATTTTTCATCACATCCTACATACACTACGAACACCAGAGCATTTTTACACATGGGTTATAGCCAGGTATTGGCAGCTCCTGGAGAGGCTCGATTCCAGGGCGAGACACACATATTTTAGATGCAACATGCAGCAAAGTCTAGGACGAGTTTCGGATCTATTTATCCCTCAGGCAAAAGGAGACATCTTCCTTCCATCTATTTAATATTAAAAACCTGCTTTGGTATGATGTGCACGTCCCAGCCCCCGCAGGCTGCACGTTTAGGAAGCCGCCCACTTGGCTCTCATCTCCTCTTCTTTGTAGGTTTTGCTCCAGTTGCCAGGAGAGATCCTGGTGGTTTCCAGACACAAAGCCAGCTCTGTTCCATGGCCTGATGGGGAGGTTACAAGAGAAGTGAGACCAAGAAATGAGCCCAATCACATGATACATGAGGATGTGGGTGAGGAAGATGGTGTCACCACATGTGTCTCATACCAGTGGCCAAAGAGAACGGACTGGTGTCTGGAATGTGCCTCTGTCTCTCAGCACACAAGATGGAAGCCTCATGCTAACATGGAAATTAAAAATGTGCTGGATCCCATGACTGCATCACCCCCCACCCCCCAAATTGGAAATTCTTCCAATCATGCTATTTTTAAAATGGCAGAAATCAATATTCCTATTCTGGCTAATAAATGCTGGGCTCAACACAACCGTTCAAGCAACAGTTTGCACCCATGTCCATTAGCTCCCATCAGGAACATACAGGAATCAGTGCCTGCAGGACACAGCAAACTCCACAGGAAGTTTTTCAAGCCAATTCCAAGGTTTTATTGATTTCTGAAATCAAGATGCTGCCTCACTATCCTTGAGGAGAACAGTGCCCAGGCACTGACCCCAAAGCAGCACACCAACGTGCTCATATTGCCATGAAATCTCTAGATGAGCTGCAGGAGGAGCAGGAACGAGCTTTCCACGTGAATCCACAGGCTCTCATCTCCTACCCTCACTCCAGACTTTAATTCCAGCATCGGGGATGAAAAGCAGTTTCCCTGTCTTTTGCTCAAATGCTGCTTGGTGCCTCTGCTCTGATCACAGAATCCCAGACTGGTTTGGGTTGGAAGGGATCTAAAAGCTCGTCTAGCTCCAAGCCCCCACTGTGGGCAGGGCCATGTGCCAGGAGGCAGAGCTGATGCTCTGTGGGAGCCAATGCCTGGCTGCTGGATACAGCTGGGCTGTGATGCCTGAAGGTCTCACCTGGCAGGTTTTGTGCTGAACGACCAGCAGCCACCAGCAGTCGAGCAGCAAGGCTGGGGAGGATCTATCACTCCCTGCAGGAAAGCTGAGCAGTCAGGGAGAAGGAGGAGCTGAGCCAGAGCCAAGCCAGACTGTAACTCATCACCTGCAGGCCACCTACAGCCAAGGAGTAGTGGAGCCACAGTGGAGCTTTCAGCACATCTCAGTGAGCAGAGGGAGCTTCGTGATGTGCATCACAGGACTCTGCCACCCGCAGCCATGCTCCTCCTTGAGAGTACTTCACATAAAAATAGAAAAATAGCTTCAAGTAGCTGCTTCATCAGCTCCTCCAGACCATACCAAGGGGAAGAGCTTGCATCTGAAATCCAAATCAGCCTCCACTGAACAGGGGTGGATGCTGACACCACCCACAGCTGAAGCTTTCTGCTAGTCCAATTAAGCTCCAGGAAGGTTTTTAGCCTCTAACCTCGTGTTTCTCAGGCTAGATGCAGGGATACCCACGGGTCACTGAATTCCAGCTAATGAGAAATTATTCTCCTTTGCCACAAAACAAGAGAGAAAACAGTCACCACTGAAAAAACCACTATCTGATGCCAGCAGTCGCTACGCCTCCTTCCACCCAGGCAGCACCTTAGACAGCAAATGTAAAAATGAGATGCCTGAGGCTGGTGGGCAGACAGATCAGGGAGTAGCAGGGCCAAGTTTATATTTAATCAACACTGGATTTTTAGCTGGCATCCCTAAAATAAGGCAAAGATACTGCTGGAGTTAGACCCACCATAAGTAAGCCCAGATCTTCATAAATTTCATTTCTTGCCCTGCCAAAATTTATTTGATTCTTCAAATTACCAGCCAGCTATGGCAGAGAAATCCTAATAGCATGAGGAAGAGTGGAATAATAATAAATAAGGGAGTTTTAGCCCCAAGGTGCCATGCTTGAATATTGGGGTTTGCTGGCCACCGCAGACCTGAACCTGGCCACACATCATTAAAATTCAACCATTCCCCTGGAGCCAGGGGGGAGCACAGTGCTTTCAGCTCAAACAGCCCATGGAGGACAACACAAGTCCTGTTTGGAAAGACACAACAGTCATAAATCAGAGCCTGGAAGGTTTTTATGCCCAGCAAGGGGGGCATAAATAGAGGGTAGGAATGGGGAGAGCCAATGCTGCACCCCAGGCATCCCAGCTGGCCTGGGAAAGCAGCCATGAGCTCAGCAATGGATTAGCCTACAGTGGTTGTTAAGCACCCCAATGCCTGCATACAGAGGGTCCTAGCTGCAGAGAGCTCTTCCAAGGCAAGGAAAGTCAACAAGGAGCCAGGGGCTCAACAACCTGCTGCATGTTCCACCTCCTCCACCTCCCCTCCTGCCTTGGTGAGAGGTGGGAAGGGATCTATAAAAAGGATGTCCTTAGCACAGGGGGAGTCACCACCCCACAGCTCCACATTTCCAGGTTCTTTGGGAAGACGGTCCCACAGTGTTTCTTGGCATTCAATTCTTATTTAGTGATATATCTCTTTTTAATAGTCCAAGATCTTGGAGAGTTAAAAGAAAAAAAGAACAACAAAAATACAAAGTCAAGGCAAGTAGGACAAGCAGGATACCAGAGTCCCTCCCAGGAATGCCACTAGATCAGTGTCATGATGTAATGGAATCCTGTAAGAGACAATTCCACATTAGCAGTGGGACAGTCTTGCAGAGCCTACTCTGGAAGTTCCAGGAGCCCCACAATGGTTGTCCAACAGTTTTTGATACCTCTACTCCAGCCTGAAGCAGACAAAATTATTTTCTATCTATAATAAACCCAGCTGACCTTTAATCACACCATCACTAGTGAAAACAGAGAGGCAGCATGTCCATGCACATCCTCTACATTTGCTCATACCTGAGAAAAAGGAGCAACAGGTTTTATTGATAATAACCACACAAGATGTTGTTTGGACAGAGGGAGAAGTGTCCCATCATGTCAACCACCAGCTCTGGGATGGCCAGAACATGTTAATGAGCTGCTGGTCTGCAGGTCAGGGCTAGGAAAGCAAGCACTGGCCAGGGAGAACCAGGGTTTTGTTCAGCTCTACAACACCCGGGAGCAGGCAGGAAAGTGTGTATGAAGACAAGATGGACGGACGGATGGACAGATGGATACTTGTGTAAGTAACCCCTGTATTCAGAGTGGTGTTGGCAGCAGAAGTCTTCCTTGCTCACCTCTGCCATCATTTGGGATCTCTACTAGCATCTAACCTGATACTGGCTTTTACCAAGCCAAAGCAGGTGACTGGTGCCTGTCTGAACATCACCCAGGTCTTCTTTACAGCAGAAACCATGGTAACATCACATAGCTCATGTGGGGACAACCAAAGAGCTTCTCAAGGGCCTCAAAGAGGCTGCTGGTAAAAGAGCACAGCTGATGCTTCTTGGCCATGGAGACTAAAAACCAAAAACTGGCATTTGAAGAGCAGTGTTTCAGAGAAGGAGGTTGATGGCTGCAGGGATGAAAGCCTGAGAAAAGCTGCATGGGCACTAGGAAAGGACAGACTGGGAGGAGGTCAATGGGATTTAAGAGTTGAATAAAAAGCCTGGAAATCACTCCCTTCACAAGGAGGAACACCAAGGGACAGGATCAAGAAGGGGACCTGAAGAACATTCCTGGATATGGTAACAGTAGCTAGGCAAATAAGTAACAAAAAAGCATGGGAAAAGCCAAGGGGACACACCAAAGCCAAGGGTCAGTGCCGGTGGAGAACTGACATGCCACAAGAGCAAGCGAAGAGACAGAGCAGGCACAGAGCTGGAGTCATGCCGAGGACACTGCCCTGGGCAGTGCTACGCAGGCAGGGAGAACGTGGGAGGCAGCTTGGCAGAGGGAGAAAGCCTTTCTCCATCCCATCAGCAACTTCCCTTCCCACCCAGAGTGGAGCAAGTGCCCTCTCTGCCCTCTGTGCCTCTGCCTCCACAGCTGCCATCCTCAGAGATTGCTGAGTTGAGATCCTGTTCCTTTAGCTGAGCATCTCCCATGGTCCATGACAGTCATTCTCTTCCCTTGAAAGCCCAGAGACCATAATTCATCGCTCAGCTGGCTTTAGCTGCTGTGCAAATGACCCCCAGCCCGGCAAGGTGTGCTGCCCATCAGTCATCTCCATCTCAGCCTGGCAGCTATCAGCGTTCCACATCAGCTGCAGGGAGCCAGCCGGTCCCTGCTCCAGCCTGTTCACATCCCTGGGAGCGCTAGGTGTCAGCTGGCCACCTCCTCGCTGGGACAGCCCTGCCTTAGCCACTCCCCTGCTCTGGGGACCTTCTATGGGCATGAGCCAGCCAAGGTGGAAACCTGCCCTTCCCTGAGCCAGCAGCTCTCACATGCAGCAGAGGATTACCCTGGAGAAGGGAGGCAAGTGCTATGGCTGCAGACACAACTGGTTTTAATTGCATCAGCAAACCCTAAGCAATTAATGGCAGGAAGAGAAGCAGAACAGGGCACTGGGAGAGAAAAAGGGGTGCAGCAAGCAAAGGGAACCATTTAGTCCTTCTCTAGGCAGAAGGGCACTATTTTACAGCTGCAGCTGTGGAGGCCTCACCAGCTGCATCCCACTCCTGGAGCATCTCTTGTTCTGTATCAGGATCACTACCATGCCTTGTTTTGTGCTTTAAGCCCTAAAGTCCTTAACCAGTTACCTCAGCCCCAGAGATCTCCAATCCCTCCACACCCACAAACCCTTCCACGTGCTTCCCACGAGCCAGAAGCCAGGCAAATGCCCATGCCAACAGCAAACAGGGACTGGAGATGGCCTCCCACCACCATCCTGGAGCTCTGGTCTGCAACAGCACTGTCACTCCCACCCAAAGCAGAGCCCTGTCCCCATCATTACCCATGCCCGTCCCAATGACTGTAGCAGGAGAGAGACACTCGTTCCTGGGAAATGTCATCCTGCAAAGCCTCCATGGCTTGATGCCAGAGATTGCAGCTCCTCAAACACAACCTGGAAAAGGTGAGGTGTTGGGATGCCAGGAAAGCTTTGTTGTCAAAAAGCAGTAAGCCAAGTGCCAGGATCCATGACCACCTTTGCTGCATCTTTAGCCAAGGGAAGCAGAGCTTAAGAAAAAGCCTGAACACAGGAGCACCAAAAGCTGGATAAAAAGTGCTCCAGGAAGGGGAAATCAAGGAGATGCTGGCCTGATCCCCAGCTGGAAAACTCAGCTCTGAAAGGAAAGCAGACAAATGAGGAAAGCATCCATGGGAATAGTCCACCAACGGCTTGCAGCAGTCTCACCTAGCCCTGCTCCTTGCCCCACTGGCAAGCCAGCCTGCTCCAGGATGGTAAAGCCAGGCAGAGGCAGCCTCCCCTCTCAGCTCTGCTCACCTCTCCTCCCGCTGTTGGAATAATGCACTATGGCAATTTATTGCTCTGTTTAGCAAGTGCCAGGGCTGCCAGCGCTCAAAAGGCTCAGGGCCTGGATGTGCTCCCTCTGAGCACACCCTGGGCACTTCACCCACAATGGAAAATAGCTTTTGGATTATTAGCAAGACTGTATCAAGATTAGGGGATTCATTCCCCCTGCTACCTACAATCTCAACCACCCCAAAACTCAGCACCAGTAATCCCAAGCATGGGTCCAACAAAGCCCTTGGCCAGATCCCAAGTCTTCCTGCTGTTCATGAGTAAACCCCAAAAATCCAAGGAGCTGGACTGGTGAATTCAGGTGTGTACAGAGAAGAGGCATGAGGCACTCCATTGCAGAAAGCTGCTGGCTGGAGCAGGGTGCTGGCAGCAGCAACTTTCCTCTGAGGATACCTCCAGGAATGGGCCATTTGGCACCCCCAATGGGTGATTTCACTGCCTCTAGAAAAAAGGCCAGCAGCACAGACCCTGTTTCCAGCATGTGGCTGCTCCCAGGACAGTTCAGGAATGAGCACAGCAGAGCACTGGAGACCTGGGTAAGTTTAACCACCATGAAATAGAAACCTGATGCACTCCACGACTGAGCACCAGCACTCAAAACCCAGAAAACCCACCCTTTATCACCAATCCTTGGCTTTTAAAGACTCAGGTCATTATCAGCAGGATTGGGCAGGAGTCCTGGTGTCGATAAGGAGCTGTGCTCCACATCACAAGGAACAGCAAGACAGCAGTTTATCCAAGTTATTTTCTCAGTCTGAGGAATGACATTAAAGGGGGTGAGGGGGCTGGATAGAAGCCTGCCCTGCCTCCTCGCCCCACACAGATGCTGATGGCATGCTCACCCAGCAGCAAGGAGCCATCCAGAGCCCTGCTGCAGATATTGAATCTGCCCAGAAGCTGAAGAGAGGCGCAAGGCACGGGCAGCAGCAGGCAGTGATTTATGGAGCTGACGTGCCTTCCCAGGTCACACATCAATAGGAGCCTCACCTCCTCCGCGGGCCAGCAGCCAGGCCGATTATCTGTCATATGCTGCAGGATGCAGTGCCAACAGCCAAGCGCAGATCACCCAGCTTGTTTGCAAAAAAAATAAAAAAATAAAGAAATAAAACCCTGTAGATCCAGGTGACCAGCTTCTGCTCAAGCCCGTGCTTGCCGGTGGTAGGTGATCAAGCACAGCAGCCTGCAAGAAAGCGTGTAATGCCTGGGGGCTGACCCTCACCGGAGCTCCTGGAAAGCACAATGGCAGCCAGCAGCAGCAGCAGCAGCAGCAGCAGCAGCAGCACTCATGGGAGCAGCTCTGCAGCTGCCCGGCATCTGCCTGTGGGTGTTCCCCCACCTCGACTCACCCCAAACTCAGCCCTAGGGTTTTCACAGTGTTACAGGAATCGGGATACAGCTGGTTGCTCCATGAATCCTGACACTGGTACAGAGCTAAGAAAGCAGGAAAACAGCCTGTGCAAAAGGGTGCTCAAAGGGCCGCGTGCACAAGCCACGTGCCTTTTACAATTAGCCCCTACTGACAAAAGCACTTTTTTTTGAAAAAATCAATTTTAAGAAATCAATTTTTCAGAAATTTAGATTTAATATGGTGTTTCCTCCAAATCCCTTTTCCTCTGGCAGACCTGAGGGATAAGCTAAGAACCACTTGCACTCAAGTCACTGAGCTGAATCACGGCAGCCTGAAGGACACGAGCTTCTGGAGCTGGCGGCTGCCAACACTGCATTAACCTTTTTTTCCCCTTCCTTCTGTTTTACTGAGTAATCCCCAGATGCAGCCACTCGGCAGCAAGATGCCATTCAATATTCCTCAGGGAGTCTCAGAGTCTTTCCTCCCTCTGGGATCAACAGTGGAAAAAGGTTTGTGGTTCTTGTAAGACAGTAATGAGAATCCCATAAATTCTGAACTGTATTTCATCAGGAGTTTTAAGGGAGAAACCAAATTTCACAGGAGAGAAACTCAAGATGTGGGTTGAGACTTTGAGAAATCAATTTTCTGTTCTCTTGGATTCTGCCAAATCCTTGGAGGATGTCAACTTTCGAAGGAAGGGATATTCAGAGATCCTCCAAAAGAAGATGTACAAGACCTGAAGCTCCTAACCTAATCACCAACAAAAATACAGCCCAAAACAGTGACCCATGCTTGTGTTTTTATAGGAATAAATAAACCTGAAAGAGCCAAATAGTCATGTCTGAGATCAAAACACCAAAGATGTGAAAGTTTGGATGCAGACAGGTGAGCATGACCACAAAAAACCTTTGATCTTATTTTTCAGCCCATTTTGGCCCTATCAGCTGCATGTCGAGCTCATGTAGACAAGAAACAGGGCCAACACACTCCCAGAGGAGAGGTAGCTCCTCAGAGAGGTGAGACTTCATCCACATGGAATCTAAGGAACATATTCTCACCTGTGACTTCAAACCACCTGACACACCTGGAACCCCTCATTAGGTAATCCAGAACCTGAATGTTTTTACACCTCAGATATATCACAGAAAGCTACATACATGCATGAGCCATCCACTGCTCCACAGCCATGGTGAGAAGCCTGCAGTGGCAGCCAAAACCGGGACCAAGAAGGACTGGAGGTGATAAGCTGGGAACAAAAATGAAACCTTGGGGTTTTGAGCCCAGCTCTGTCCCAGCCAAGCTTGCGTGCTAGAATTTTAAGAAGGGGGTTGTTTGCTGACAGCTTAAAGGATTTATGGGAAGGATTAACCATGGCTTTGCTGATGAGAGAACTGGTGGCAAACTCGGAGCAAACCCACGAGCATGGGGAGAAGCTGGAAGAGGACGGGGAAAGGGCGGATGAGCCTACGACAGCAAAAACAATAGGGATGGTTTGTTTTGCACAGCGAACTCAACCGGGAGGAGCTCTTCCCAGCATTAACAACCTTGGTTTGGTGCCCACCAAACAAGGGAGAGCCAGCTCTGGAGTCCTGCCTTCACAGCACTGGATCGTTGGGGTAACTGGAGGTGCCTAGAAGCCATGAAAGTAAGAACATCGCAGACCTCAGCCATGAGGAAAGGTGCCCAAAAAGAAGAGAGTGCAGAAGGCCTGGAGAGGAAGGACGTGGTGGTTGGAGTCCTACTCTGGATGTGGGGGAGGAGGGAAATCCTGCTGTGAGATCTGCAGCACTGGTTGCTTCAGGAAAGCTTTGTGTTGTTGCTTAAGAACCCCATGAAGTGCCTACAACTAAATCAGGCTTATATCCAGGTGAATAACACAGCAGGAGGCTACAGATCTGCTGCAGACTGGCAGAGGAACATGAACTTGGAGGGATTTGCTCCAGAAAGCACAGGATCCTGGTTACCAGGAACACACATAGACAGATCAATGGACTTGTCTGGCAAACTGGAGCCCAGCAACAAAAGCATGCTCCAACTGGGAACAGCTAATCCACCCTCTCAACCCAATGCAGCTGCTCAGCAAACAAGCACGGTCCCCTTAAGAGAAAGCACAATCAGCCCAGATTTAGCTGGAAGAGGGTGGGGATATCGCTGAGCTCCAAGCCATGGTCTGAACCTTATCTGCTGCTTTAATACCTATCAGTGTTGATACAGATTAAAGGATTAGTCAGGATTACTGAAGGCAACCCCCCCCCCTTGCCCCAGGCAGTGAGGATGGGCATGGGTTCGGTACAATTCCAGTCTTTCCCTGTGACCACAGCCCTTGGCTGCACCCTTGAAGAGAAGGAGCCTGAGAAACACCTGATGAGAGGCTCCCCATCAGCCATGGCAGCCACAAAACAGATGCAGGGGAGTGAGACTGGGCTCCCTGGGAAGAAAACAAGACTCACCAGCCAGAATCCAAGTGGGAGTCGGGTTTGTTGTCCCTACGGTTGCCTACCAACACAGCAAGCCTTCATGGACCAGCACCACTACCAGAAGAAACCAACCCACCACAATCCACCCATGGCTGTTTATTCCTGATGTAGTCCAAAGCCTCTTTTCCTAACATAGACATTTGTGGACTGTCAGGAAACTGCCTGGTTAAAACCTGCTTTCAGTGTCGCTCAGCACAGCTTTTAATTGGATCATGTCCCTGACCCAATTCCCCACATGGCTGCACAAACCCTTGAGCATCAGTGTGGCAAGGGGTGGCCAGGAGCAGGCAGGACACCTCCTGGGGGAGCAACAAAGCTCCAACGACTGCGCAAGGAGGCAGGAAGGTTTCTGTGCTCACATTTAGGCTGAACACAAACCTGTGAGGAAGCTCTCCTCTGACATCTCCCATCTTCCAAGAGATCATCACCAAATAACAGCTGTGTTCAGAGAGAGCTTGGTTCTGAAACCTGGCTGGACTGAAAGTGGTTCAGGACAATGGCAAGACAAGAGGTCCCACAGTAGAACAATCCCCCAATTCTGCCTCCCAATTACCATGTATTCTGCTCCCTTCTCCAGGCAGGAGCCATTAAGCAGAAGACCATGGCTCATTTTCTGGGCAGCAGGACCTCACATCCCAGCCTGTCATCCAGGAGAGACAGACTATCAAAAGATACAGGTGGAGGAAAACACCTTTTGCCCAGATGAAGAGTGCCCAAAGATGTTGTGTCTGCCCCATCCAAGGTCAGCCTGGACAGGGCTTGGAGCAATCTGGTCTAGTGGAAGGTATCCCAGCCCATGGCACAGCGTGGAATGAGGTGAGTTTAAAAGACCCTTCCTACCTGTTGGGGGTTGAATTTGGGTTTTTTTTTTGTTTGTGGAATTTTTCCCCATTGGGTTGCCAAGGGAACTAATTGCTGGGTGCTTATGGGTGCTTGTCCAAGGCAGGAAAGGAAGGGGTGGGGGGCAGTTGCTCTTGGGACTCCTGGTTTCGGGCTGCTTCCTGCTGCTGCTGCTGCGGGGAGAATTCTCGGTTTGG
>VZUI01045993.1:0-76053 GCA_013401135.1 Cettia cetti | reverse complement strand
CCCCTGCCCCTGCTCCTGCTCTGCTCTGCTCTGCACTGCCCTCCTGCCCCTGCCCCTGCTCCTGCCCCTGCCCCGCACACCCTCCTGCTGCCCAGCACAAAACATGTACCAGGTGCTCAGGCAGCAGTTATTGCTGCAGATGAGTGTTGCTGATGGGTACTTTCACCTCTGCTCTCTAGACAGTCCTGCTCTGTGTGTTTCAACAATCCTAATGCTGTCTGGAGGCCTGGCTTTGACTCCTCCTCGTGCTCCCAGGGACACTGGAAGCTTGTGGCCTGCCGTGGTGATTCACACGCTTATTTTTCCAGCCTTTGGTTGCAATCTGGATGGCAGCCTGTGCTTTTGGCTACCAGCTATGAATCAGATGCTTACTTTGGTCTCTTGATTCCTTTCTGGTTTGGCAATAAATGACTTTAGCTTTTGTAAGAAAGTGCTGAAAGGGTACTTTTGAAAAGTACAAAACAAAAGGAAAAACAGTACTTTTGAGCAGGCTAGGAAGATGGAATGTGCATTTACACAAAATTATGAACTGCACAGCCAAAATGCTTCCATGGGAAATTTGAAAAACAGTGAGTTCTGTGAGTTCTGTGGCTAAGGAGTCTCAGATTTCTGAGGCATGGGAGTGAAAAAGGCACAGTATTTACACCTTGGGGCCACTCAGTGTTAAGTTACTGTCAGGTGCTGTTTTGCATTTACAGCCTCAGAGCTTTGGTCTCTGGAAAGTGAAAGGTGCAATGCTGGTGCCTATTTCCACAATAGAAACTGCACTTTGCAGCAACATCACAGCTCCAGAAGGCACAGGACCACTGACAGTAAGGGGCAGGCACGGTGTGTGACAGCACCTTAAAAACTCTGCCCGTGTGGCAGCAGCTTCTTGCAGCAGAGCAGCAGCCAGTGACTCCTGACGCCCTTCATGGCTCTCTGCACCATTAAAGGCCAGTTCAGCACATGCACACACCAAGTTTAACTGGGCTAGCTCTGAGCTGCTCATTTACCCAACCTACAGAGCAGCTGCTCATTACAGCTGCTGTCTCCATGCATGAGCAGCGCACACATGGCCCACTGTCCCTACACGAGTCGTGTGGCTGCACCATGAGCCCTGTGTGGTACTGAGGACAACAGTCAACCCGACCGATTTCACTTCTTCAAGACAATAAGCAAGACTTACTTCTTGTGTGAGTCTTCTGGTGAAGAAAGGATTCAAGTACTCGACATCCAGCCGCATAAACCCTTTGAGGTTCTGGCGTTTTATGTACTGGGCTTCATATTCCTCCTCTGTGAGCTCTGATAAATGCTCGGATTCTATCGTGTTTCCCTAGAAAAATCACAAATATCCCAATAACCCGAGAGAAGAGGCAGGCATCCAGCACCTCCAGCCCCTGCTCTGTGGTCTCCCTTATCCCAACCAGCTGCCACGCTGGAACAATATGGAAATGATCCAACCCCACCCCAGCCTTGAGTGAGCCTGTTCAGCCTCTGAATCCCTGAGCTTCCCTTTCCACGCTGAAAGGGAAAAGGCCTCAAATGTTCCATGTTTTGTATTGCTGCTGCTGCTGAGAGCAGGTTTCTATGTGCAGGTTTTCTCTGGCGAGCTGGACAATGCTTTCATCCAGCAAGCACCACTCTGTCATTGTCCCACTGAAAACCAGCCCTGTCACACGTCCTGTCCCTGCCCTCCTCCTGCACCTCCTTGTGTGGACACTGCAAGGTCATTCTGAGGACTACAATCAACCTCACGCAAAGAAAAAATGTTCTTAGGATCCTCCAGAACAATACCCTCCATATATTCTTCAATGTTTTAGAGAAAAATAGGCAAAAAATCTCCTGTGATACTTTTTATTCTCAAGTCTTTGGCACAAGAGATTCAAGAGTGGTTTTGGCTTTGTCAGATCTCTTGCTTTGCCAGAAATTGCTTTAAAACGAAGCCCAGTCAGAGGAGGACTATTGCTACCACCTTCTCATGACCTTTGAATTTTTCAAAATAATTTCCATCTGCCTTTTATGATTAATTTCCACCTCACACTGTACCAACTACTTTCTCTCTGTATATGACTCAATCCTCTATCATTTGCTTCATGCTTTTCCCAGGGTTACTTTAATTTATATAGATCAACTTGTAATTAGATTGAATTAAGAGACTATTTCTCCTCCCCTTGTCCAAACACGTATTTTGTATAAACACTAACCAAACTCTGTCTTTGGGATACTTTAAAATTATCTTGCTTAGCTTTGTCCTACTACCTTGTATTTTTCTACTGCCTTCATCTTCCTTTTTAGTAAAACATCATGTACCAGTCCTGAAAAACGTTTAAACTGAAAATCCCCCCATCAAACCCCAGCGATGCTCTGAATGAAAACCCCCCACAAACCATCTTCTCTGTCTTGCTGAGATTGACATCCTTCTTGTTCCTCTTGCGGGGTTTGGAGTCCTCGATGTCCACGAGTCTGATGAGGGGCATGGTGCCCCCTCCCAGCAGCAGGATGGTGAAGAGCACGATGATGATGGTGGTGGTGCCGATGAGCTGCCGCTTCTCGATGGGCTCCAGGCCCAGGTGGAGGCTGAGGGCGTAGGGGATGGCACCACGTAACCCTCAGGAGAGAACCGGGCATCAAGGAGAGTCAACCAACAGCAGCACCTCAGCGCCCGCAGCAGCAACCGCGCTCCTCCACCTCCCAAAGGGTTTTTACCATCCTAGGGCATGCCCACTGTCTGCCACCCCAAACAAGCCTGAGCATTCCAGACACTGCTGCTCAGACTGTGAAGCTGCTGGGCCTGGAGAGACAAGCAGCCTCTGTGCAGAAAAGCTCTCGTGGGGCTCACCAGAGCAAAGTCCTCCAGCACAAAGAGGAAAGAGAACATTTCTTTGCACTTGGGTTTCAGAAGAGTGCAAATGTTCAGTTGAGTTTGGCTCAGCCAATGAGAACATAGATCCTGCTAGAGCAGGCCACACAATGACAGAGATAAAACATTTTTTCCAGTTCTTAGTATTTTGAGCTTTAACTTACCACTAAACCACATGATAAACATCATTTTGGGAGTGATTTTATGATCACGGAAAAAGTTGAGTAGGTAGGAAAGCGGAAAAATATTCACTGCTCTACCAAACAGAACCAGCACCTGAAAAACAGAAATAAAAGCAAACCCCTTTGATGTGCTACATCCACAAGGCCCCAGGTGCAGCTGGTTTTACAGGGGAAGGTGAATATGCTCTTTTAGCTCACAGGCAGGTGTGCTGCTCCACGAACAGACAGAAACCCCTCAGCAGAGGGAATTGTGCTGAATGAATTTTACTCCTGAAACATTTTGTCTGCTTAACTGAAACTAAATCAGACCTGTCACCGATGGAGACCAGGCTGCTTTAGTTATAATAAATAAATGGAACCCAGGAGGCATTCCAGGGAGACCAAGGATTACTCTGGGTAAAAGTGCTCCTCAGTTCAGTCAGTTCAGCTCCTTCCATCACTCCCTTGGTGCAGCAGCCAAGAGGCAATAAGGTATTTCTATTGTCTCCCAGTTGCTCAGAAAGGCCAGGAGCCAAACAAATAGCACGTCAGCCTGTTTCTCAACACTTCCCTGGGTATGGCTATAAAACATACCCCACACTGAAACAACACTTGGAGAGCAGAAAAGAAAAAAAAGGGGACTATTGCTACAACGGCAAACAATTAACAAACACAGAGAAAACTTTAACTCAGAATGAGGTGAGGTTTTCTCAGAGCATTGTTTTTAAGCTCCACTACAAATAGACCTTGATAAGGTAAATATCCTAGAATTAGTCAGCAGGATCCTTGAAGGGCTGTGCTGTTTTCCTTTATGAATCACCCCAAAATTACACAATTTGCATTATGCCTGAGAGGGCAATGCTGCACAGAAGGAAGTGTCACACCTTAGATATATATTAGATAGGGAAGCTGTGTGCAGTGCAGGCAGAGCAGCTCCCTGTGCTGATATCCCTGTCTGGGGAAGCTGTAGATAACAATCCTTCCCTTGAACCACACACTCAATGGGCCAGTGTACATTGCTGCACACAAGTGGAAATGGATCCACACGGCCCTCGCTGCACTCTGCAAAAGCGAACACACTTTTCATCTGATCTTAAACCATTTTAATAGCAACACATGCAGGAAAGCCCCATGTGAAACGTACTTCACTGCATTATGGCATGCTGAAAGGGGTTCAAAGACAAAGAATTAGGAGAGGAATCAGAGAATTTTTTATAAAAACCTATAAATCGTAACAATTATTCTAAAATCTTTTAACTGTAAGGTGTTTCCCCCTTCCCCAAGACCAAAAATGCATCTAAAAAGACATGGAAGAAAGTAAATACCTACTATGCACCAGATGACAAAGGACATTTCAAACTTGTGAGGAAAACTAAAAATTGACAGGCCAAGAAATGCAAAAACACACGTTTCTGAAAAAGAGAAATCACATCTTAATAAACAATTCTAGAAAACCTTTTCTACTCCTACAGTAGATAAAATGGGAGCTCCTGACCAAACCTGGAGAGCTGCTGGTGCTCACTAAGGAGTGGTTAAATTCATTTTGCAGCAAAGCCACTCCCTGATCATGCTGCATCCTCCTGCAAACAATTCAGAACTCATCCATGGCAGGCCCCAGAAACCTGGGATGTTTGTGATGCAGGAATGTGTCATTTCTTCAAAGGTTTGGGTTGGAAAAAGAACTGGAAAGGCTCTAGGCCTCTGAGCTGCTTGTACCACTACTTCCAAAATCCTCCATGTCTGAAGTTACTGCTTTTGCAAGTAGCTTTTTATATAAAAAACATTAAAAAAATACCACTCAACCCCCATCTCCTAGAACTAAAATCAGACCAGAGGAACACACGAGTCAGAGATCTCTATTTGGCCATCAATCTTATGGCAAATCTTAGCAGGAGCCTGCAGGATGGGAGAGAGATTTACTGCATGTTTTATGCAGTGTGGCAGGAAAGGTGACTTTTGAGTGCCTTCCAGCCTCCACTCTTGGGAATTCTTCTCTTAAAGACAAGCACAATTGACACACAAATGCCTGGATGCAGATTCACACCTCTGCTGCTCCCAACAGAATCACTGCTCCATGCAAATGAGATTTTAAACAATTAATACCAGATTTCATAGCAGGCAGCACCTACCACACATGAAAGCAACAGTTCTGAGTGTCTGCTGCATCAGGATCTGTGTCACTGGGGACAGGTTGTGGTGTGTGTAGTGAGACATCACGATGCCAGAGAACAGGATTGCCATGATACCTGTGGGCAAGCAGCTGCAGTCAGCAAAGACTCTGCAAGCATTTACTGCTGAGACCCTCCAGAGCCATCTTCTCACAAGGCAAAACCTCTTTCTGCAGCAGCATAAATATTTTAACACATCAAACAGTGTGGCCAGAACTCATTTCGCTCCTCACCTGAGAGTGAGATCCCTTCTGCAAGTCCATAAGGAAGGTAAGCAAAGATAATCATCATCCCAAATTCTAGGGAAGGTGTCTTCCTTAAATCAATGTGCTTTAGTACGTACACACAGAAATGTTATGGAAAAAGTAAATTAAAAAATAAATCAAAGAAATATTTTGATGCGTTCATTCCATTACAAAACAATGATTATGCTTAATGTACTTCTGTACTGAAGAGCCAATAAATCTACATATTGGCCTTCAACTCGGGTATGGAAAGATTACTAATTTCTTCTGTCAGGAATGTTTCTTATAGAAGCTACTGCTGGTAGAAGTCTGTCAGAAGACAGAGCTGGAGACAAAACTGACAATACTGATAACAATAGGTAAATCAAATACTTTTGAGGGACAAGTAACTGCAAAGGGCAAATAAGCTGCTTTTCTCTTTGACTTATTATAATTTACATATGACTCAAAGAAGTGTTGAACATCTGTCTCCCTCTTTTGTTGTGATGTATGGAATAATTTCAAAGTTTGCTGAATTAGGCTGACGAACCAAAAGGGGAAATACATCTGTATTTAATCAAACCTTTTATTCCTGTTGCTCACAAAGTGCTTGGCAGTGTGTCCCAGCTGACACCAGTAAGTGCTGCACAGCCCAGAGCTCATACAGGGGAGTTGAACAAGCCCAAAAAGTAACAAAGGTGTCTGGGCCACAGCAAACTGCCTTCCTGAGCTCAGCAGAGCAGCTCCTGGGTTGTTGAGCAACAAAGTCATGGAAGTGGAAGAGGCAAAATATAAGCAGGGTAAATCCAAACAGAACAGTGTCTGCACTCAGCTGCCTGCACATGATCCACAGGGACAAACGAGCTGGGCTGACTCAAAGGCCCTCGGGAAAAGCAGCCTTTTTTTTTTCTTTTTAATTAACTGTTTTATGTATGTAAAAAAGAAGCCATATGCTTGTTAAAATGGATTGGGATTGAAAAGGAATTAATATATTTTGAATTTACAAAACAATTACCATATCTTATAACACTCCAATGCACATAAGCTATTATACAACGTTTCAGACCTTAATTATGTTCATAAAAATTTTATGCCACTTTTAATACACATCCATGCACACTAACATAAAGCAAAAAAAAAAAAAAAAGTCTAATAAGAAATATCCTCTAAGAAATGCTGGAAAAGATGGGAAGAAAAATACTACCAGAATGTTGCAGTTCACCAATGTATACATATACATCACCAAAATTAAAAAAGGATATTAATGCAGAAATAAGACCAGTAAGTGTGCCAAGGGCTGCAGAGCCAAAGAACATCTTGAGGAAGTATCCCAGTGCCTGTAGAAAGGTTTGCCATCCACTTACATCTGACATATTTTCCCTTGTCAAACCTTCTGCTGTGCTAGATACAATTAAAAGAGAAATAAAAAGAAATGGTTATACGTTCTAAGCCTGGATCCAAAAATATCAAACATCTTTTGAGCATAACAACAAAAAAGACTCCCATTTCTTTGTTGCTACCACTCTTAAAAGGCTTTTACTGTGATATATATAACAAGAGAAATGTCAAAAGACGTTAAATCAAGCCTTAGTGTAATCCCCAAAGGGAAACCTAATTCTGCTAAAAATCCAGCATTGCTCCTCTGAAGAATCCCAGAATGGCGTAAATAGGCTATGGTGATGCCCAGTATTTCAAAACAATGTTCAAACTTTGAAAAGGAAAAGAAAACACATTTTACAGTGGTAAAAACTCATGTGATCCTCTGAGAAGAACGAATGAACAGGAAGAACTCTCATCAAATATTTAGGTGTGGATGAGAGACAAGAAGGTCACTGAAGGAAAACAAAGCAGGTCTTAACAGGAAAGGGGAGAAACCTCTTTGAATTTCAGGAGTGTATTTCACAGAAACTCTGTGCAAAGAACACACAGATTCTAACTAATGTTTCTTTTGGCCGCTTTTAGCCTTCATCATCTTCCCTGAAAGCACCACAACTGTAATAAAAGCAATTAATTCATTAGAAAATTACTCTGACTTCACTACCTGCTTGGTGCAGCTGTTCCCTCTGGACATTCACAGTCGCATCTACCGGCTTTAGCAATAACATGAAGATATAGCTACCAATTTTTAACTCTTTCAACCCCAAGGAATTATCATGGGCAAAAGATAAGGCTACTGGATGTTCCTCTTTCCCGTGGCAGCCCCAACATAAACAGAACCCCAGTGCCTGGACGGTGCTGGCACCCCGGCCACAGGCCAATGGCACGGAGACAGAGCGGCTCTGGGAAGGTGAATATTTCTGTGCCTGGCAGGTGACATGTGGGCCTTCTGTTGTCAGCACCCCCAGATGGAAAGAGAGCTGATAACGAATGGAATTAGAAAGCAATCAATTATCTAGGGTCAATGAGGGAGGGGTAATGAGGAAATCTTTTACTGCCTCCTGCCTATGCAGTTCGTGTCACGGACTGCTTTTTACACAGAAGCACCATACAAGATTCAGTTTTACACCTGAAATACAGCATTTGTTCCAAAGGAAGGTGCAAGAATTACTGTGTATCTAACAGCAAACTAGAGACTTACTGTTCCATAAACACCTGGCTGCAATGCACTTACTTGGTCAGGACAATTGAGACTGCATCGTTGAGAATACTTTCTCCAAAAACCAACATGTTAAGCACAGGATCCACATTAAGGGCATTGAAAATGGCAATAGTAGCCACGGGGTCAACTGCAGATATTAACGAGCCGAAGGCAAAACTGGGAGAACACAAGAGGAAACTAGATGAAAGAAAAATACCTACCTAGTCACTTACAGGATCAACAGTAACAAAGCCCATCTGTGTTACAGTTTCCACACAGGATAAGTTGTACTCTCTTTCCAGCCTAACAACTTGGCCACTTGCCAAGTTCTTGAAAAATCTACATGATTGATACAGGAAAATTTATTCTTTCAAGATAAGATTTGGACAAGGAAGTTATGCCCTTATCACATATATCAATAATATCAACTAATCAAAGTTTACAAATCTTAACATTTGGTTAAAATACCCAGTATCTGTCTAAAGAAATCACAGAACAGAATAGACCAGAACGCAAGAGTGGAATAGAATACAATACTATTTGGAAATAAGAACAGAATAAATAGGGTATAGAAATGTCCCATCTATTTCTTAGTTTCATATCCAATGTTGAATCTCAGCAATCTAAACACTAACCAAAAGAGGTGGCCAACTGCAGTGTATTTCCCACCTGCAGCTATCCCAAAGAAAGTTTCATTTCATATACTACATCATGTCCCCAAGAGCTTACCTGTCTGTCATGTTGAGTTTATAGATTACATCAGCCTGAAAGAATAGGTAGAACATAATCACAATCAACTGTGGTGTTCTGCTGTTCTTAAAAACCAAACTATTCATCAAATCCCGAGTTCATTACTAAGAAAAATTCACAGTAGTGATGTTATCCGGTTAAACACTGTCCTCCAACAGTAATCTACTGCTACAATTCTGGTCACCCAAGATCAGAAACTTTCAAGCAACAAGCCAGATAAACTGAAGTGCTTCAAAGCAGTAAGCCTTACCCGGCCCAGGAAATAGATACCTCCACCTACAATGAAAGCTGATATTGCAGTGCCAAATACTGAGAACAGAATGATGGAACCAATGTTCTGAAAAAAATTACCCTGGAACACAGAAATGAAATAAGTAAATTAGTAAAAATGGCCTGAGGAAAAACTCACGTATGGGTTTGCATTTAATTAGATTCTAATTCATAACTGGGTTTCTGGTTATAAAGGCTCAGTTTGTTTCCAGGTATACCCCAGCACACACAGCCACACCATCTGCCCAGAGAGACTGCAGCTCTCTTGAGGACAAGAGCAACTCCTCTGATTCCCAGCACTGACTCCCAGTCTGCACCAAAACAAGAACCAATCCTGAGGCACTCAGCTGGATATCCATCACTGCCATATTCCCCACCTGGCAAAAGTGTAAGCTAATCCCTCTGTTGGAGACAGGGCGTGTGACAAAGGCTTGTACACTTCCCAGTTGCTGCTCCATTGCTCGTGGTTTTGTATGAAAAGGTCTCCAGTGTTGGTAGCAGCTCCTGGCACCACCATGGCCACTGTTCCCTGCCCCTCGTGCAGCACAGCTGGAGCAGAGGGGCTCCCCAAGGGAGCACCAAACCCCCTTGGCCTGCGCGGGAGCTGGGGGAAACGCCCCTGGAAACACGGGCCCCCACACACATTCTCCTCTTCTTCAGCCGTGGAGTGACCCCACCTTCCCCCCTTCTGATCTTACACCTTCCCACTTCTGCCCCTTCACAGCAGCCCTTGCACAGCCCTGGCGAGGTAGGAAACCTCTCCAGCCAAGGGAAACCCGGCCTGTGCTGCACCGACACCCTGCCAGCACTCAGCCACCAGCAACGAGCCACGCTCCCTGCACTCTGGGCTGAAGAGGTGGAAATTTTGCACTCTCAACTCCCTAATGATGAATGGAATGGAATTTAATGCAATTAGCCTAAGCCTCATGAACATAACTAAAAGCAGAATCTGTTCCAAACAAAACCTCAACATCCAAAATGAGCGTCTGGCAGGGACTGACCTTGTGCAGTGAATATCCAGATTCAAATATAATAGGTGGAAGCAAAAGCAGAAAAAACATATTTGGACGAAACATTTCCTCTTCCTGAAAATAAAAAAATTATAACTTCAGGGATATCATCATTATTGAAATAACATCAAATCTTCCAAAAGAAAAGCTATTTAAAAAATAGTGATGGAAAATGAAAAATCTTTCTCCCTTCTTATCTCAAAATAGACGACTGAAAAACAGTAAACTACTCCAGGGCTGCTACTTCTATTGCTCTTTTTCAACCCAGTGATAGAAATCTAGGAGTTACCTATTTAAACAAATGTCTCCAAAAGAGCTGCACAGGAAACAGGTTATTGATAGTAAAGGAAAAATCTTCCGGTTTCCACAAAAAGTATTCCCACTTTATCTGAGAGTCTGGAAATCTGTAAGGACTGCCAAGGAACGGTGACCTCTTGGCCACTGTTTGAACACCACGGGTTACCTGGGACCAAGAGTTTCACTGGAAAACTCATCACCCTACTAGAAAATCACATCATCAGCACAGTGGCCCTGCAGGTGACCAGGCTCAGGTGACACACCACCTGAGGGGCCTGAGGCTGGATTCTTCTCAGCAAATGTAATTTCTGCCTGAGTTGAATGGTACTATTCTGATGGTTCTTTTTGCCATCACAGTGATAAAAATGGAACCCACCATGAGGTAAGATGCTATTTTTTGTGTTCTCAGTCTTTGTCACTTATCTCATCCCCTGGCTAACACTGCTCATGCTGTACCCCCAGCCTGGCACCCTGGTTTTTCTGCTGGCAGAGTAAGCACAGAGGCAGATGAATCCCAGCTGAGGGGCCCAGTCTCTTCACCCACCTGTTTACTCCCTCCTGTCCCCCCAGCACCCAACGTTAGAGCTGTCACCTCTGCGAGCACCGATTCTCTTGTTCAAACCCAGGGTGAACAGCTGATGGATTGCTCTGTCCTAACACCAGCTTTCAAACCAGAGGTACTCATCTCTTTAAAGTCTCATTCCTGACTGTACCAGTGATAATCATCTTAAAGGATTTGGGGGGCTTAGAAAACAAAACTCATCCTTTGGACTGAAATGCTCCAGCCCGTGACTGTGCACGCACTCTGCTGTGACTCCATGGTGACACTGCCTGCTCCTGCCAGCACAGCAACTGCTCCACAGCAAAGCCACAGTCTGAGTCACTACCCCCCACAAAAGCCCTGAAACCAGAGCTGGACAAGGAAGGGAGAACAATGGAAAGGGAGGAGTGTGTTTGTGCTGCCGGGAAGCAGAGGAGAATAAAACATGAGCACTCTGACCCTCAGCTGTGCTGGCCAGGAACTACCTGCAAGGACAAGGGCTTAGTGGGGAACCTGAATCAGTAAGGTGTGATCACTAGAAATTACACTACAAACTGTCCAGGGCAGGAATATGGTCCAAGATCTCTTTTGTACAGGGATACAGCCTGTAGCTAAATATTGCATTTTTTATCTTGCCAGATAAACAAAAGATATTGAGTAAATTTAGACCCATTCATAACCATGCAATAAAGTCCATAATTATTGATTAGAAATTTTCACATCTAAAATTAGGACAGCCTATGTTAAAACAAAAGCTCACAAGCACAGCTCCCCAGTGCTTCCCAAGATGTGACCAACACTTCCAAGAAAACCCCCACAATTCATCAGCTGTGACCAGTGTTTCCCATGTTGAGAGAACAAGTGCTCAAATCAGAGAATGAAGCTTTCTTTCTCCTTCTTACATACATGATCTTACTCAGATTATTTTATTTAATCCACCAGAAACTAATTTAAAATGCTGATGTTGTGGCCATTTAACTCATTTTCAATTTTAAGTCAAATCCAGTTTACATAAATCATGAATGAAAAAGCACTAACTACTGCAGCCCCCACTGTTTCTAACGACTTCATATGTAAAAATGAAATATTACCACACAACCGTTGAGCTGTGTAATTGTTTAAACAAGTGTACACAAAACCAGTGTAGTTAGCCTACAAAAAAGAAGTATAATATGTAGTTCAAAAGCCACATCAGATTGAAAATCTATGCACTTTAATGTATTTCAACTAAGGAGAAGAAGATCTTCCTTTAGGGCACTAAGTGAAATATAAAACTGCAAGCTAGGATTAAAATTCAGTACTCAGACCAAGATGTTCAGCTGGCTGATATAAATCCTGCTCAGAACTGGCAATTCAAATCATTGTGACTTCAATCAGTTCACTGATCTAATGAATTGCTTGGTGCTGGGAAACAAAATCACAGTTAAAATGCTGCAAGATTTTAAATTAAAGCAGGAATACTGAAGAGTTCATTGCTTTGCTAATGTGGATAAACAGTACGAGACAAAATCCTTCACTGTAGACTTCAGCTCTTTGAGAAACTTCTGCCAGGACCTGCTCTCTAAAGCATCAAGAATTACAAAGCCTTTTTCATAAGATTTAGGGATTTTTCTACAATTAAAAATTAATTGTTACAACTATACCTTCCAGTTGGCCAGCTTTTGAGCCTCTATGATTTTTATAAAAGCTCCCATAAGGATACCTAGGAGAGAATAAGAAAACATTCTGAAATAGCCACAAAACACGTCACTGTTTATCAGCTCTCCAAGTTTTAGAAGTGAAAACAAGGCAAAACACAGTGCAGCAAGTCTTTCATTCCTAAACCATGAAAACAATGAGTGGTTTTGGGTTTAATACCCAAATACCCAGTTTCCAACCCGTTACATAACTGCAGATTGTCTCTTGGGATGTCCCAACTCCAAACAGACCTACTGAGAGTGTGATGCTCACTGGTTCAGAAAGATAACAGGCTTAACCACTCAGAAACACTTCTCATCTAAGCTGCACTCAAATGGAATTTCACCTCTCTTGCTGAAGAATCAGGGAGTTATGAGCTAGGTATCTGTGCTTCATGTCACTTCAATATTATCTGCAGTTAAAGCAGCTTAAATGAAATCAGTCTTCTCCACAGAAGTGAATTTTGTTTGAATGAAATCATAGCACTTTCTGGCAATGAAGAAGGCAACAAACTCTGATCAGGGTGGAGGCCTTGTCAGAACTATTTTCCAAATGAATTACACACTGTTTAAGTCATGTAGAAATAATGTGAATATAGAAGAATTTTACCAAGGCTGCTGCAAACTCACAGGTTAAAGGTTATTGTACTCTTTCCTCCCATACATCTTCAACATAAAGACATAAAACTGCAACAAGATTTCTTCTGGAAGCCATGGGGATAACTCATGAAGTGCTGTTAATTGTTTTCAAGTAGTTACAGGGAACTTGTCTTTAGCCAGATTTCAGATCTGTGTTTCTGCATAGCTGTGTTTTATTATTTACAGAATGGAGACTTCACAGTCAAACACTGGCACACAGAAGTCAAACACTCCAGAGGAAAGGTACAGAGTGTCTGAGAAGCTTTCAGTATGCTTTCCTGTAACTCCAGTGAAGTGTGCTTTCCTGTAACTCACTAGACCTCCTCTCATGCTGCACGAACAAAAGAGTCTCACAAACAGAATCACATGCATTGCTCCTGATGGATGTGTCACACACACAAAGCCAGGAGGCCTAAGCCCTCTTTTATACAAAAATCTGTGAGGGCATCCGTCCCAGAGGGTAGAAATAATTGTTCCATGAAATGGTTTCTATGGAAAGGAAGAGGAAAACATAAATGAAGGAACATCAAAGGTCTGCTGTTCCTTCAAGGACAGAACGCAGATACAGCCACTCACATGCCACACACATTTACAAACTACTCTTCCTTTACTACTAAAGGAATGAATGCAGGTTTTGATCAGCTGTTTCTATTAAATCAGGCAGGTCATTTTTGTCAAGGGGCTAATTAGAAGGGTAAGTCTATAACAGTTAATCTATACCTCAATTTTTTTGAAAATTTTATAGGCATTTTCTTATTGCAACCCACTGTTATTTGTCCTAAGAACACGTTAAAGCTCAGTAACAAATCAGAGAGAAAAAACATTTCTAGAGACTATTTTTACCCACACAACTCCAGCAGCTTATAAGGATGAGGCTCAAAATCCAGCCTCAGAGAATGCACTCCCACCCTGTCCAGCAGAGAGACACACCCTCTAGAAACCAGAAACCAGAAACTTCCGGGCAGCTTAGACAATGGGAGGAAAAACACTCGTGAAAAATCATACCTCTCTTCTCTGCTGCCACTTTTATTAGCCTTCAATAACTTCCTGAGAGCATCTGCTTAATTTACAAGTCAAAACAGGACACACCTCACTTCCGGCACTGCTGGCAAAACTGCATACTTGAAACTCAAGCTGTGCTCTTGCAGCTGTGCAGAGCATTACCACATTTACAGATCACCAGCAACAGCCTACAATAAAACTATAGGCTCAAGAGTACTCCAAATTTAATCCAAATTAAGTATGCACTTGATCTCCATGAAGGGTGACACTCTTATGACTCAAGCCACAGGAAGAGCTCTTGTCATGGTACCACTGGGAGAGTTAAGGATGTGGCAGTCCAGAGGAGTTTTTGGGATAGCTGCAGTCCCCAGCTGCACTAACATCCCACACTCAGACACAATTCTGCCAACACCAATATGAACAGATGTCCCACCTCAAAGGGAACTCACAACCAGGGAGTGCTGCACACCCTGTCCTGCCCTGAGGATGCAAACTAGAGGAAGATGCCAAGGTACTCAGGCAGTGACATCCCTAGAGGTGTCATTTTCCTGGGACAGTCTCTGCATCTATGCTCATTTCTCTATTTCTTCAACCAATTTAACTGTATGAATTAGTTATTTTCTTCACTGCATCCAGTTTGCTGCATCTTTCTAGTGAAGGCTAACACAGAACAGTGCATTATTTCCAGTGCACACTGCTGACAGTCCCTGCATTAACACAATTCCAACATAAAACGCCATGGTTACTCACCTAAGGAAACAACAGCCACGCTCTCTGGTAAAAAATGAAGCCGGTATTCTATCAGTAAATGCACCAATATGATGCAAATAGCTGTGAAGGGGGAAAAGAGGAGATTCAGGAGTGTTGCAAAATAATAAAACATGCTTTTAAGTAGTATTTTTTAAAATACACATGCAAACTTCTCCTAATGATTTTGTAGAGTTTGGCAATGAACCCAGAAGGATCAGTGTGAGCAGTAGCTCCCACCACCACAAACATTCTAAATCCCTGTGCCTGTGCAAAATCCCATTTCACAGAGAGAACCAGAGGAGAAATAAACCATTATGACTTGGAGCTGGCCTATGTCCTCAGACACACACTACAGTTAACAGAGATTAACAGACTTTCGGATCATCATTCACCTATAACAAGAAGACTAAAAAAAATCGTCATGCCACTAGACTGTTCCTCTTGCTGTGCCTGGACCCCAGTCTGAACTGGAAGGATGGGTTTGGGAGGTGTAGGTGCCACCAACTTGGTAGTAGCAGCCAGCAGAGTGTGGAGGGTGGCATTGATGACTTCATGGGTGGCATTTGCAGACCTGTCAGGATAATACAACATGTGATTATACTGGATGGGAGCCGCACGATAAAGCCCACTATGCACACATCAGCCAACCACCAGGTCGTGCTGAACTCGTACTGGTGACCAGCTCCTTAAGGTTGTGCTTTAAAGCAGTCTCTGATCAGACAAACACTGGAAGTTCATGTTCCCGGAGCTGACCACTGCTGAGTAGCCTCGCGCACCGCAGAGCCCATCACGCTGCAGCGCAGCTGGGATGCAGCGAGGGCACGACCAGCGCAGCCGGGCGGGCACAGCAGCAACGCCGCTGTCAGCCCCAGCGCCGCCGGGACCGCGGCACCGCACCCGCCGCCCGCAGCCCCGGAGCCTCGACACCGCGCGGGGCCCTCGGGGCGGCCCGAACCGCTCAGCGCACCGCACCGCACCGCCGACCGGCGGCGGGGGATGAGCCGCGGCCACCGCGCTCCGGCACCTTCTCACGCCTCCCCGAGTGCACCTGGAGCCGCCGCCGCAGCGCCTCGCTGAGCCGTCCCCGGCGTCGGTGCGAGAGGCGGTGAGGCGACTCCGCTCGGCTCCGCTCGGCTCGGGCCGCCCCGATCTCCCTCCGGGCTGGGCGCGGAGCGCTGCGGCAGGAAGAAACAGCCCCGGCTCCCCCGGCTGCGGTCGGTGGTTGACGGACGGCACCCTAGTTCGGCCCCATTTTAGGACTTTTTCTTTCTTTCTTTCTTAACTGAAACACACCTCTTTTTTTTTTTTTTTAATAACTTCTCGCGCATTTGAATTTTTACTTTCGCACTATACAACCCTCTCCCCTCCCTTACTCGGCTTTTCCTTTTCGGACCCGATCTGGCCGTCTCTCAGCTCGCCAGCTGCGGCGTGGGTATCATGTCATTCGACCCCACCACCATGCCACCTGCGAACGGCTCCGCCAACGGGACCGCCAGCGGGGCCGAAGGCGGGAAGCCCCCCACGATCCCCACTGTCATGTTCATCTTCGGTGTGGTGGGCAACCTCATAGCCATCGTGGTGCTCTGCAAGTCCAGGAAGGAGCAGAAGGAGACCACTTTCTACACGCTGGTCTGTGGACTGGCAGTCACAGATCTTTTGGGGACCTGCCTGGTGAGTCCGGTCACAATTGCCACTTACCTGCAGAACCAATGGCCAGGAGGAGCTGCGCTGTGTGAGTACAGCTCCTTCATCCTCCTCTTCTTTGGGCTCTCTGGCCTCAGCATTATCTGTGCCATGTCTATAGAGAGGTACCTGGCCATCAACCATGCCTATTTCTACAACCATTACGTAGACAAGAAGCTGGCAGGGCTCACACTCTTTGCCATCTACGCTTCAAACGTGCTGTTCTGTGCCCTCCCCAGCATGGGGCTCGGCAAATCTACTCTGCAATACCCTTACACTTGGTGTTTCATAGACTGGCGAACAAAGGTGTCCACCCATGCAGCATATTCCTACATGTATGCGGGCTTCAGCTCCTTCCTGATCCTGGTGACTGTGATCTGCAACATCCTGGTGTGCGTGGCCCTCATTCGCATGCACCGCCAGTTCATGCGGCGCACGTCCTTGGGGACAGACACCACCTCCAGCCGGTTATCTGACTTTCGCAGACGCCGGAGCTTCCGTCGGATGGCTGGTGCAGAAATCCAGATGGTTATTCTGCTCATTGCCACTTCCCTGGTCGTGGTCATCTGCTCCATTCCTCTGGTGGTGAGTAACATCATGCAACCCTTTTCTGTTCCATCACCCTTACACTCTTTTCTTCTCCTAGTCTGTGTTTGTCAAATAGATTCCTGTCAGAATAGGTGCTTATTGGTGGCACCTACTGTTGGTGTCACAAACTGTTACAATAACTCAATGGCTGTTAGCATACATGCACGGTAAGAGAAAGTTGAGTGGATTTATATTTACACCAAAAGAAACCTGCTTATCCCAAGTCCCAGAATCCTTTACTCGCTTGAAAATCTCAATAATTGTTTCACTGTTCAACTGGAATCCACATAGTAAAATCCTGAGTGCTAAAGGCACTTTATAGTTCACCTGCAAAATAATTTATGATGAGTGAGGCTTGGGTCTGGCCTGCATTTCTGGCTGTTTGGAGTGTTTTTAAAATGTGCATGTTGTTGCTGAAGGGTGCAACAGCCCCTGATGTGCAAAAGGAAGATAGAGTTGTGTTCACTTGGCACTAGCAAGATACAAAGTTCTTCACAGAGGAGCCACCTGTCAGTGTATTGCTCAGTGGGCATTGAAATAATCTGGCCCACATAAACCTTGAGATCACGCCGAAATGTCAAACAACATTACAACTGTTTGCTCACTTTCTGAAAAGGCTGATACAATTAGTATTATTAAATTGAATCCACAGGATCCACTTTTTTCTATTCCTCCACCTTATCTTCTGGAAAGACAAAAAACCCCAAATCCACCAGCTAGAGGCTCAGTTCTTGCTTGCCAGCCACCAAAATAAAACTTGTCAAAAATCCTGTCCTACTCTGGCTCAGAGACATTAAACAAATAGTTGGCTTGCCTTATTTGCCATCTTACAAAACACAGGGTAGGGACTCAAGCAGTGGCTGTCACACAGAAGGTGTTTTTAGAAGGACATTTTAAGGAGGTTTCTTGTCAGTAGGCTGATTCCTCTGTCATAGAGAAGGGGTGCAATGTATGTCAAACAGAGCTGGCCAGCTGGAGATGCAAAACTGTGTATCACTGTAAGGAAGTTTAGAGAAGTGCGTGTGAACAGGACTCAGCTGTCAGCGAGTGTGTCCCCCTGCTCAGAGGAGCTGTAGTGACCGGGGCTGAGCAGGGCTGCCACGTTACTGACAAACAGGAGCTAGTGAAGTGTGGCTGAGCTGCAGCACCAGGGTCCCGGCCGCTACCAAAGGCCATCTCCCGTCCTTCAGCATTGTCACCTTGGTGTGGTGCCAAGGCATGACCCAGCATGGTGCCGTGTGTTCACTGCCTGACATCCAAAGGAGGTGGAGAGGTGCTGCCTGAGCTGCACACAGGGTGTCCCTGGGAGGTGCACATGCCTTGGACAGAGGAACTGTGCCAGCCTGTCCTGCAGTCCAGCTCCGGAAATGGCAGGGGTAAGCTAACTTGCTGCACAGGGATGCATCAGGTGGCCCAAACCCTGACATACTGAGGGGTGACGGCACTTAATTTGATTAATCTAGTATCAGAACAGATACTTCACTAAAGAACAATATTGCATTTTTCAAAAGAGGTGCTGGTAAATGCATAGAACGAGTTCTCTGAATTAAATACAGTGTTGTGATGTGATGGACTTAAACGGCTTGAGAAAATAAGCCAAGCCTTATCCTGTAGCAAAGCAGCTGGAGGAATGCTGAGAAGTCTGAATGTGAAATTCAAAATTAAATAGTTTGTATCTGTTTCAACTTAGGCAGTCTTTTACATAATACTTACAAAAAAAAAAGGCGGGGAGGGGGACTGGAAAACAAGAGGGAGGGTTTACCAGAAAGTGAACTAGATTGTTGAGAGCTAAAATTAATGTACCTGGGTGGGGCAAAAGTTTATTATTTAAACAGTAGCTAGTGAAAAACTTGCATATAGCAGAAGTATGTGAAGGTGCAGGTGATAAAGTTGTATACCTCTCCCAGATCTTGATTTCACTTTGTACAAAGGCAGAATGTTACCTTGGGAATGTTCACGTAAGTTAGCTTTTACCTGCTAAAGCAGTATGTAGTTTTCTCTATCTAAAATGACATAAGAGGCCCTAATTTTATTTAGATGGATGACTAAAAATAAAGGGAAGTTTTTTTCTAAAAGTCCAATCCCAAATAACCACATACATACATACCATCACAGTGTCCAGTGTGGTTAAATTTCTTCACTGTTAAGTAGCTTTTTGAAATCTCTTGCCTCTCTCGACAGGAATAAGCCACAGCCACTTTTGCTGCTTTGTGCCATGATGAGCTGCCATGTGTGAGGCTGTGTTAAGCCCTCTGGATGCACGGACACTGAGGCTAAGAATGGGGAAACGCAGAGAAGTGACACCTTTATGCTATAAATCCCTAGAAAGAGCCAGTAGGCAAAGTAGGTAGATTAGTAATATATAGATTTATATTTTCATGACTCGGAGGAGTTTTAGGGAGTCCTCACCATGTGGGAGGCTCACCTATAACAGGTCAGCCTGGCACTCATCAAGAACCATGCCAGCATGGTTCAGATACACAAAGCAGGCTCAGAGTTCTTTGTGACTTAAGTTTTCTTTTGATGAGCTGACTTCCCACTGATGATTTCAGCTCAATAAACCATCAAGTCAAAGAAAAGCAACTTCTGGAAGAGACACATAAGCCTCTAACATTTTAGAACAAACACTTTCACAAGATAATAAGATAGCCGATTGAGGTAATCCAACAGGATCCACTTACTTTATGGCTTGATAGGAAAAATTTCAAGACCTGAAATGTTTAACAGCCCTGAAATAACTGAGTCACAGATAACAGAAGTTTTTAATGATGAGATGCTTCAGCACATGATTTACAAGTAGGGCAGTTTAGAGTTTTAGTGGTTATTCATAAAATCAGCAAACTATTAAAGTAACAAGTGCTGTAACAAAGTTATGAGAGGTTATGCAAAATACTGAATGAACTCAACAAAACTGAAGGCTGATCAAATATATAAAGGAAAGAAAAGATGAATGAAAAACAGATTTGTGAAACAAAACTTTATATAACCCAGTGTATTCTCAATGTGCAGAAAGGGGTGTGAAAAATATGAATCCGACAGTAGTTTAAAAAATAAGTAAGAAAAGCACGTAACTTATGTGCTGACTCTTGTCTTGACTCCACACAGGTTATGTCATCTCTTAAAATATTTTGAGCTTTTTAGAAATTAGAATTGCATAGTGTAAAATGTAGGGAATAAGTTATATTAGGAAGGATTTTGTCAAGAAGAGAGTAGAAATTTTTATCTGGCCTTTTTAAAAACACCAAGCTCCTTTCAAGAATAAATAGGCACACGCTACTCAAAGTCTATAATTCACTACAGCAGTCTGTCAGATACTCTTAAAACTTTTAAGGGTGTGATCTTTTTCTCATTCTCAGTATTTTTCTCATTCAGTGATCACCGAATGTTGTTAAATTATGGTGATCTGAAAAATAAAATGTAATGTTTCAGGGTGTACATCTTGTTGATTGCATGAAACTATCAGGATTTTCTAACTTGATGTTTAATTCATCTAAAATTGGGTTTTGTTTTGGCTTGGTTGGTTTCAACTTTTTAGTATCAGGGGCTGTCCATAACCAACTGCAAGGTGTCAGGAATGATTTTTTGGCAGTAGAGTAGTCACCAAGCAGACAGTAAGACCTTGAAGGGCAAAGGTTATTGGCTTGTGGAGCTGAAAAACTTGTTCCTGCTTACTACCCTATGTTTTTTAAATTTATCATATCAGCATGTGGGGAGATTTTGAGGGCAGGTGGAAGCTGTGGAAACAATTACAAGTGTGACTGTAACTATAAAAGTCACTTTATAATGCTTCATAGAATTAGAGATCATGACTTGCATCTGTAGTTAGTAAAGGGGAAAAGTACAAACAGCACAAGGACTCTGATCCTACAAGTGCCTGTCTTGAGCATAAACTTGAGGTACCTTAGAGCTGTGCACTTCTTAATTGCTAATAAACTGGTAGTACTTTTAAGATATGTTTTCTGAATTCTACAGCTGCAAAGCTGATATACAAGCCCTATTTTTTAGAGATCTGAATTGTTCTAGTTTGCTTCCTTCTTTAATTAGGATTTCAAATGGCACAAATCCAAGCATCAGATTGGATAATTTATTTAGTAGTGGATTCCACTTACTTGGCACTTGCTTTGAAAATGACCGGCAGTATCTTTTATTGTGTTACCTCCTGCAGGAGAGGACTTGTAGCCAAAACAGGGTACACCCCTTACTGTTATTTTAAGTGATCCTTTACTAAATGTTGTTTCACCAGTAAATAGAGATAAATAGGATTTACGTTCCTACACAGATAAATTTTTACCCTATTGTGATTAATGTAAGACTGGTGTTAACTGATAAATGCATTTGACATTCTAGGGAGCTTTCTATGGGACTCTTCTGGGAAGTAGAAACAGTTTTGTACAATCAGAATTTTCACTGACTACGTCCACTCTGTGAATTGTTAACCTCCACATGCTGTGTAGCTGTCAAAAGGAAATACAGCATGCAGAGAAAGCATAAAATGAGTTGTCCTGTAGCATTAGCAATAGTCCTTTTCAGCCATCCTTTTCAGCCACAGAGTGAACACGGGGAGACATTTTTGTCTTTCCATAAAGTCTGCCAGATAGCAGAAAGAGGTGGAATAAGTACCTCAATTTCACGTGCTGCTTATCAAAAGAACAATCCGACTATTAAATCACTGACGTGTAACTATAGTTCTGAGTTAAAAAAAAAAAAAAAAGCGAGTCAGGTCTCCAAGTTGAGCTGTGTATTTCTTCAGCTGTCTTCAAACTGTGCCTTCTGGTTGTGTGGTCCGGGTGGATTTCTTACACACATTATACATATCCACACATGCACATTATACACATCTATACATTACACAGGTACATATCCACGTACATATACACACATACATACTATATGTATGGACACATGCATATTATAGATATCTACACATACACACATACATATTACACATATATACATACCTGTTGTGCATATATACGTTGTACACCCATCACACAAGTACATATACACATACATATTACACATATACACATACCTGTTGTACATATGTACACGTTATACACATATTACGCATATGTACACACACACCTTATACATATATACGCATTATACATACACACACGTTATACACACTGCCACACCTGCCGCGGGGCAGCCACGCCATCTAGCGGCGAGCCCGGGAGCAACAACTTATTTATCAATCCTCTATTTCCAAATCCTTTATTCACAGCATAAACAGGGAAAGCTGCTCGCAGAACAAACAGTCAAAATCATAAATAAAATAACAGAATTACTATATTATAAATAAACTTATAATGAAATTATTTCTAGATAAAATTAATTATGATAAATAAAATTATGCCTAAAATAGTTTAAAATAAAGCCAAATATTAAAAACAAAGGTAAGATTCTTAACTTTTTTTTTCAAAAAAATTCATAAAAATAAGTTTGTTCTGCATACTCTTTGAAGCACCTGAATGGCATGTTTGGCCTAACAGATCATTTAGGCCAAGAAATCAGTAGTCAGAAAGACATCTGCAGTGTTATAAATCATTAGGAAAGTAACTGCAGACAAAACTGGCATCACTATATTGGTTTTTTTAAGTCAATCATCAATTCTAAAATCTTGAATATATAAAGATTTTCCCATATCTTGAGTTCAGTAGGTTACCCATAAACCTAGAGAAAAGTACTGAGAAAGGAAATACAGTCAATTATCACTTTGACAGACCATTTGAGAGAGACTGTAGGTGCAGGGATTCCACAGAGGGACTCTGCATTATTCAAAACATACCACTGATAGCTTTGGAGAACACTCCATCTCTGAATACTGACAAGGCTGAACACCACTACATTGCCCTCCTGCAAGAAAATTTCTCAAGAATTGTGGAATTTTCTACCAGACTTGGATGGCTTCACATGCAGGGCTTGTAAAAAAAATTATTTATGAGGGCTGTTCTAATTTGGCTCATTCATTCAAATGCTTGTCTCTATGTCTGTAACCTCAGAGCTGTGCAGGCCTTACTTCATTCCAGAAGCCAAGGATGAGATTCTAATAACTCATAATTTTTCTACTAGATTTTTACTGTATCAGATAAAAATATAGTAAAGGAATCTGTTTGGATTTACCTTAAAGAACTTGAAGAAAATAAAATCTTCCATTATCCACTTTTTAGTGGTTTTCCTAAGCTTTTCTCCAACTGGCCACTGCTTAAAGGAAAAGAGATATTTGAGACTAATCAACACAACAAATTCTTCTGAAGCCATTGTGGACTGTTCCTTACAGCAGCATTTACAGAAGGAGCTTTAAACAAGGAGAGAGACCAGATGAAGAAGAAACTAGAAGAATCAACTAAAGAATATATTTCTGTGTAGAAGACAGGGGCCTTCAGTTTTAAAATTTGTGCATGAGAAACTAGAATCACTAATTAAATAGTCACTTCACACATCAGCTTCAACATCCTACACTCTAGACCATTTCATCAGTATTTTTGCAAGTAAAACCAAAATGCTGGCTCATATAGGAAAACAGAGTACTCTAGTCAAGTGCTGAAATCATCTCATTATCTTGGCCAGTTAAAAATCTAGCTGGGGAACCTGTCCTGTCTTTCTGGGTGTTTTTATCTCTTTTTCTTTTTTTGACGTTTCTGTTTTTCTAAACCATGCTGCAGCAAGCAAACACTTGTGGTTATATAAGCAGTTCCAGTAAGGACAGGTGCCAGGAAAATACATTTCTAAACTTGGGAATCGACAACTCAGGACTTGCTTACAGAGTCTCGTGTACTTGGAGTGTTGTGTGTGTTTCAGTTCATTTCTAAGTGATTAGTAGACCTAGCAAGGAACTGGTCAGGTCTCCCCAGTAGTTACTCTTCGCAGGTTGTATGAGACTTGAGGTATACCAAGGAAGCGGGATGCAGATCTATGTCTTTGTTCCTGGGAAATTTTAAAGACACCAGCCTAAATTTGGAGGTTCAGGGATTAATTATGAGGTGAAAGAGAGAAGAAAAAGCCAGTCTTGTTCTACATGTAACAAAGGTGTTACAATTTTCATCTGACTTTTTTTTTTTTGCTATTTCTAAAAACAAAGTCATGGCTGCCAATCTGAAATGCCTAACTTTGCCTGGCTGCACTTCTGCCATAGCTTACATCTGCCAATCTAGATCTCTGCTTTGAAGTGTAAGTTTTTCTGTCCTGATGCAATTATGTAATTGTGTCTTCCTTTTCCCCCTTCTCCTTGGGTAGGTGCGTGTCTTCGTGAACCAGCTGTACCGGCCAAAATCGGTGGAAGATGTCAGGCAAAACCCTGATCTGCAAGCCATCCGCATTGCCTCAGTGAATCCCATTTTGGACCCGTGGATCTACATTCTCCTCCGCAAGACTGTGCTCAGCAAAGCCATTGAGAAGATCAAATGCCTCTTCTGCCGCATTGGAGGGGCTCGGAGGCAGCACTCAGGGGGCAACTTCAACTGCGTGGATGGGCGCAGGACCTCCTCTGCCATGTCCAGTCAGTCTCCCTCCTTCATCTCTCGCGAGCTGAGGGAGATCAGCAGCACCTCCCAGACGCTGCTGTACCCCCCGGAGCTGAGCGAGAGCAGCGCCGGGGGCCGCGTGCTGCTCCCGGGCCCCAGCGCCAGCTCGGCGCAGTCCGACACCACGTCCGTGAGGACACTGCGGAGCTCCGACACCTCGGACTCCTCACAGGGACACGACTCTGAGAGCATCCTCCTGGTAAGCGAAATCGGCTCTGGTGGTGGGGCCAGCTCTGCGTCCAAGAGTGGCCCTCTCCAGGTCACCTTCCCCACAGAGACATTGAATTTGTCAGAAAAGTGCATATAGATAGCCATGAAAGGCATCAACCCTGGGGATACTTCCTGGTACATTGGAAAAACTGGTGCAATAGATAGGTGTTCTGCCTATTCATGGGAAGAGGGGTTCAGCTGTGCTTCAAAGGGCTATTTTTCTCTCGCTGTGTGATGGGTATATTTCCTTTAGACTACTGAGGACTGTGTGGAACAGACATTGCACTCGGGCCCTGCCACCAGAAACGGTGGAAGGTAGATCTGATGGGACTGGAAACATGAACTGCCTTGTCTTGTTGTGGGACACAGGAGAGCTACTGTGCCTGTGGAAATAGAAAAACCCCATCACTTGCTTTTTACTTTTTTTTCTTTTCCTTTCCAAGTCTGGTAGAATTGTTTTTGCTCCTTCCCCATGGCTGCTCAGCTACCAAGAGTTTATGCTTCTTTAGAGTTGAATATGAGGCAGCTGCTAGGAACTGGACACAGCTACTCTGAGAGCTGCCTGCAGTAGGATTTTAAAGTGTCTCACTAAAGCATGAAAATGTGAATTTTTATCATTGTATATATATCAGGATTGAAACTATTTAAAAGTGTATTCTTCTCTATGAGAAGGTTTGTTATTAATACAAGGTATATAGAAATGATTGCCAGCCTTCTCTTCCCTCAGTATTTCCTGCTGATAAGGCATTCTTGGCTTAGATGTTTTGTCCATGCTAGATTCACAGCTGATGAGGAAATTCTCGAGCTGAGAATACATAAGCACTTTCTGAGTGAAATGGGAATACATGCCTTTTTAAGAGAGAAAAAGAAAACACATCCTTCCGGTTAAGATATGTATGTATATACTAAAAAAACCCCAGATTTTATTTATGTTCTGAGAATGTTTTTCTGTGTAACACACGCGCGCCTCTCTGAGTATTTGGCCTGGTCCGCACACCTTAGGCACACACTTAACATTGCCCATCAGAGTGATCCCTCTGCTGCCAGGGAGACTCCTTACATGTAAAGTTAAGGGCATATAGAAGTGCTTTCAATATCAGGGCCTGAAACTTTCAACTCCTGGTTAATAGTCTTAATATTCACTTTAATTAAGGCACCACTGATGTTATAAAGGTATTTTTTCATAACATTTATCATTTTGCTTTAAATAGTAAATAGAATTTTATGACTGTGTAATCTGATACTCCATCAAATAAATATAGGAAACCATGGAAGCAGAATCTTCATTTAAATATAGATTATATAGAGCTATATCTCAGTCTTAAACACCTTGAAAAGCATTTGTTGCTAGAGTTTTGATGACAAACACATCACCAAAACCAGCTGTTAACCACTGACAAAAAGGAGTTTTGTGTTTTATCTTGTAAGGGTTAGATCTTGTTCCAGAAATACTGTGTATCAAAATCATTCTGTACAGATATTTGGGGGATGTTTTGTCAAATACAAAGTATGTTATGCTGCTTAATGTGTTTTCATGTGAATGCTACATTGTAATGAATATCTTGAGCCTTGTATGTTTAAGCAGTTGTACCGACCAAAGCAACTTTGGGGATCACAATTAAATGAAAATGTTCTGCTTGATCTCAGATGTCTACATGAGTCTGCCATTCCATGCCAACTCCTTGTCTTAACAAGCCTCCCATTTTGGAATGCTTTGCACTCAGCTACTGCCAAAACATACTTTGTGCTGCAAGTTTCCAAAACACCACAGCATGATCACCATCAGCAAGAAGCAGCTGTCTTCAAAACTGTCCCCAGGAGCACTGACACAGAGCCACAAAAGTTCTTTATTTGAACAAGGACATTTTCATTTAACGGGAGAAATTGAGCTTGTTTGCCTACATACATATAGAAAGTGAAGTTAAATCTCTACAGAAATGTTTGCAGCAGCAGCAGCCACTTATCACCAGTTAAGCTGGAGAACAGTATTTATCACTCAAGCTCCTATGCAGCTACAGATAAAGATCTGCCTGAATTCCTTGCAATTAAACCACCTCACTATGGTCTGTTGCTTACTAGTGACCAACAAATAAAACAGACTCACCATACTTCCCAAGACAGGAAATGGCACCTGGCAGAGCAGGAGGGTGAGACTGCCACTGCCAGATAGCACCACATGTACCAATATGGGACCACACCTTTGCAGCTGGCCCAGAGCAGCACACAAATATTATTGGTACTTTATGCAATGACAAAATTAAATATCTACAGTGTGAAAGTACATAAATAAACAAGGGCTCACTATTTTTCAAATTATTTTATTAATATGCTTTTATTACTCTTTCTCATCATTACTGATGAGAAATACACATTGTCTGAAAGAGCTTTAAGCAAGAATAGACCATCTTAAGTAGCTTCCCTTAGCAAACACAATAGGCCTAAGTCCTCCTGCCCCCAGCTTTCACAACATGTCAGCAGTGGACTGGACTCATCATCAACATGAACGCCCTCAGGAATGAACTCCATGATGCCCAAACAGCCCACAAAGTCTTCTGAGCAATACTGGAATTGCCTGCCACAGGTCCATGGCAGTGCAGAAAGGCAAAATCAGAGCACTCCTGTTGTCTAGTTGCAACATAGATGAGTGTTCAGGAGCAGCTGGGCAGAAGGGCTGGGCAAGTGTGCCTTTTTTTTAGGGTGACAGTAGTATCAGATCTCGCTCACCTGCCCCACAAGTCCCACTCAGGTTTAGCACCTTCCTCCAGTGCTGACCATGAACTATGTTCCTCGCCCTCTCTGAGCTTAAGTCTTCTAAAATAAGGTTACATATTTGAAGAGTCTAATTTGCCACATCGAGGTTAAAAGGTTATTTTCTTGCTAGGTATTATGAGTAGTTTCCATATATACAAAAGGGTTTCCTTTGTCACACATTAATATCTCCCCTATATTCCCAAACCTCAGAGATCCATATCCCCTCAGACCAGCCTTTCCCATTGGCACCCATGTTCCCCAGTCCTCTGTGTTCATATAAAAAGTACTGATTCAAAAATTTCTCATACCAAACTTGTATCTCTCAAACTCCTGCTAGTCCTGCGACTGGCAGTCCCCCTCCCTCACTTCCAGCAGTCTGTCCTGCCCACACATCCCAGATCACCGCTTTGCTGAACCCTTTCTATCCAGAGACACTGCTAGACCTCCAACCCCACAACCACACCCCAGCCCTAAATCAATTTAAGCCCCTGTCCTGTGGCAGGGCTTGGAGGATCCACCCACCACAGGCAGGATGAGAGCCAGTATCTGTATCAGACAGTGGTTCCTGTAAAGATCTGTAGGTTAGTTTGAATCTCTGATCCATGGTAAGTTAGTCTATGAACAGTTTAGGGTGTCAGATGTACTGTCAGAGGACTTGGCTGTTTTAAATCAGGCTCACACATTCCTTGCTGTGGGGAACACCCATGCTGTCTGATCCAAACTGGCATTACAGACCCAGTGGCAATGCACTAACAGGATCAGTGTAATCTGTTATCTTCAAATGGCACAGCCAACATCCTAAGTCAGGAAGATTTTGAAGTTTTATTTCTGCTGCTAGATACAACAGCAGACCTGTTCCACTTAAGGCAGATCTACTATTAGAGCTACCAAATACCACCAGGCCTTTGCACTCCAGGTCCTCTTCTGGACCTGCCAGCTTTACAAACCCGGAAACCCAGTGAATGCCCTGCTTTGTGAAACCAAGGGCAGCTTGAGCCCCGCATCTAATCTTTCCCTTTGATATTTACCCTTTACAACCCTTACAGCTCCTAGCCTTGTGGCTCTTGGGAATCAGCCCTCAAAGCCAGGAAGCCCACCAGGCAGGATTCCGTAGTCATCTGTGCCCATCAGCCCCTCCTGCTCCAGAACCAGCCCTCTGGAGATACCACAGCCCAAGGACTCCAGCACATCTGGGAACACCATGTTAACATGACAGTGACCTACAATAAACACATAGTTCCTGTAACCTAACATACCAAGCCCACATCCTTCTGCTTTCCTGTGCCCCATTCCTAACTACATTAATTTTAGTTTTATAGCAATTCTATGAACTCAAATTTAAGATAGCACCTCAACACTAGTATTTTACCTCCTTTCCCTTGGTTTTAGGACTCGGAGAGAACTTACCTTGTGTGGGCAAGCAGGTTGCCAATGCAACCTCTCTGATCTTGATCTCTAAACCCAAAGTAAACTGCTCCATTTGCTTTTTATTCCTCTCCATGACTTAAAATCCAGTATCCTATGGTATTACCAAGTCAGAGTCACTGTTGTGTTATCTGATCCTTATTCCTTTTTTACCCTCTAGTATTGTCAGAAAGATTTCTTTCTCAGTACATTAAAGGCTTTTAAAGATACTTATCTCCATCTATGAGAGTGGAAGTCACATGCCCGGTTTTAGCATTTGAGGTTAACTGCCAGTCAGTCACCTTGAGCTTCCTTTGTAGTCAAGGGAAATAATTAAGCACCTTGGGAGGCTGATTGAACTCATTCTGATACTTATCTAACACAAGGCATATGAACGGCCTGTGAGGCTGTGTATTTCTTCCACTGGATACGAAGGGACTCAAGGGGAAAAATATATTTGAATGTTTAATTGTAGGCTTTTAAATCAAGCAAAATTAATCCATCTAACCCACTACTGTTCTTGAGCATTCCTCTTGAATGCAACAGTTGAGCATTTTAATATGTAATTCATATGGAAGGCAAACACATGAAAGCTGCTGCAGTCATTGCCACTAATGATAATGATGAATAATAGAAATAATTTTCTAATGTCAAAGGGGGAGTGTATTTCACTAACATCCTGTTTTGGATAACATCTCCTTGTGGTCCATCTCGTGGATATCCCTGAAAGATTTAAAAGCTCTAAGCATCACCTTTTATTCAATATTTTTCTCCAAGACTTCTTCTTTTCTTTTTTACTAAAACAAATTAGCATGTCCACCAGAGACAGAAGCCAACTGTTAAAATGAGGAACACTTCAGAATGGGAAATAATTTTTATTTTTGTTACAACACAAGGAATAAACAGGCATCACTAAGAAGCAGAAATCAGTATTTTATTCAAACCGCAAACTCATCCAGAAAATTACATACATGCAAAACATGGTATGGTGTACAAAAAACAATGTTGAAATCATCAATATTTGAACTTCTCTCCAGTGTCCCAGGAACATAACTGCTCTACAAAACACTACAATTCTGATAATACCTAGGATTCATAACCTAATCTAATCAGAAGGAAAACACATTCAGTACACGGGATGGAAACCACCACCCCTCGAGCTGGCACAGCCTGATGGTGCAGATGTACACCCCTCCAGCAGTCTGGCCCTGCAGTGCTGAAGTCAATAGAACTCTGTGAATCATTTCAGTGGAAACAGATTCTGTGATAACACGGGCTTCTGAGAGAACGGCAGCAGTCCTTCCTGTATGAGTAAAGACAGAACACTGACGCAAGTACAAAGTGCAAAAAAAGATGAGGTGGATACAGCCGAGCTCCTTCAAAATGAAAACATATCCTTGAGCATCTCACCCATCTCCTTTTCCAGCCAGAGAAGATCTCTTCTTTGAAAAAATCTGTCCAAACCACTCCCTTGCTAACCCTTCCTATGGCTGACTAGATTGTACTAATTGATAGGAGAAAGATTAAGAAATCCTTCAACTCTAATACTTTAAACTATCAAATCATATCTCAAGTGCCTATCCAGTAAGCATTTAAAATCTTTCTGAACTTAATGAAGAAATAAAAATGTAGCATGATTATGTTTTACATTTCTTAATATATTTAGGCCACTGTAGTTCTAATTATTTTGAATACTCATAAAATAGCAAAAAGTGTGATTTTGTGTGAATGTGTGCTCATGCAAGCACAGATCTAAAAATTCACACATGCAAAAAAAACATTTAGGGAGAACTTCACAAAAATTAACGAAAACTTAGTACAACAAGACAATTAAATAGCTGTATGTATCCTCTTAAATGAAGATATTCTGATACCAGGAAGTATGATTTGAGATATTTTTCTGCAATGCATTTTCCACAGCAAGAACACTATACTTCTCAAGAAACATTATTTTCTTTTAAAATGTGTTATTTTGAAATTAGAAATCAGACTTGAAAAGGGCAAAGATGACTGATTTCAGAAGTTTCATTAGTCTACAAAACTAGGTATTATCATACAAAATTTTATCAAAATCAAGTAAAAATTACATGTTCCCAAACTGAATTCTTCAGGAATTCTGCAGCTGACCATTTTTTCCAGTACTGTTAGGATGTGATCATCTCTACCATGTCTCCAAGACAATGAAATGAGAACAGCTGATGTACTCCATAGAGCGCATCAAAGAAACAGCCTGATTTCATTTCTCTGAACTGCCTGTGTGAGGAACCAACTGCCACCTTCCCCTGAAAAAAAGTCAACATTAAAACAATTTCCTAGGGTATGCCTCATTACTCACTACTGCATCCAAAATCCAAAGATAAAAAGGGAGACTCCAGCAGCGCTGTCCTGGAAAACTGGGTTTTTTTCCCTAAGAGCATACTTTTAATGGCAGGTCGCAAGAATCAGGTAAAGCAAATTGACTCCCTTTATCAGATTAGCTTCACTAGGAAAGAAAAGCCCCAAATACAATACAATTCAGCCATATCGATATCTTATTCCCACTATTCTAATTTTGGTACCACATTACACAAGATAAGAAAAGGCCAGTTTTAGTACAAACTTTCTTCTGAGGAAACATTTAGTTGTAACTAAGTATTCAGGGCCTTGTTTGGTAAAGCATTTCCTTTCATCTAATCAGAAAGTGTGTAACCCACTCACCTAAGGAAAGCAACATAAAGGCCTCTATTTAATTTGCCTAGAGATCAGATCTGTCACACAGACACACAAAATAGTCATTCCTGCTTCATAGGAAATTTTCTCATAGAACAAGTAATCTTAATGAAAACAAAGACTGTCAATAACAGAAAACAGTTCATACTTTCACTGGAAGAAAAAAATATTTTAATTAATAGTGACTGAAATAATTTTTAAACATTCTTTTTCCTTTTTGTGCTGGTTTCAGCTGGGATAGAGTTAATTTTCTTCGGAGTTGCAAGTGGGGTGCTAGGTTTTGATTCTGTGCTGACAAGTGTTGATAACACACAGTTGTTTTCATTATTGCTGAGCAGCGATTGCACAGGGTCAAGACCTTTTCCTGCTCCTCATCCCACCCCACCAGTGAGAAGATTATGGGTGCAGAAGAAGCTGGGAGGTGACAAGCCAGAACAGCTGACTCCAACTGCGCACAGGGATACTGCATCCCACAGCTCAACACACAGAACTGGGGAAAGGAGGAGGCAGGGGAAGGTGGGACATTCAGAGTGTTTTCCCAAGTCATATGCGTAGCTTTGCTTTCCTGGGGATGGCTGAACACACCTGCCTGCCCTTGGGGAACTGGTGGGTGAATCCCTTGTTTTGCTTTGCTTGCATTTGCAGCTTTTGCCTTCCCTATTACCCTGTCTCCATCTCAGCCCACAAGTTTTTTCACTTTTACTCTTCCAATTCGCTCCCCCATTCCACCAGGAGTCAGTCAGCTGTGTGGATGAGTTGTCAGCTTGGGATAAACCACAGCACTTTCACAGTTGAAATAAACTTTCCAAATTAGTGGGAAAATGTACACATTAACTTGTAAAATTATGAAATACACAAAGATGAAAGCAGCTGTTAGAATGCAATTAAGCATTTCAACATTGCACTTTTCCATATGAATTTAGAATTTTTAGAATCAACTCTTGGCTTTCTTTTCAAAAAATACGGATGGAACAACAACTCAGGTCATTGCTTTTTTAATTAACAAAAGAAAATTAACTTTAATTCTTTAACTTTTGTAGGCCACCCTACCATTTAATTAAAAAAAAGAACAAACACAAAGCAAGCAAAATACAATAAATAACAGCAGTTCTTAAAACTATGGGTATGACAATGCGTGAGGCTGCCCTACCGGGCCCTGATGAAAAGGGTCTCATCAGGAGTAGCAGGACAATTGTCTTGCTCAGTAACAGTCTCTACTGTGCCTGAAGCAGACACAATCACCATTGTTTTGGCTGCTGAAAGAGCCTTCTCCTTTTCTGCAATGGCAGCACAGACTGCCACAATTTCATCACTTTCAAAGTCGTAGTCTGGGATTGACTCTTGTACAAGCTCTTCTCCTTTTGCCAGTGCTTGCACTGACTCAGTCCTGGTGGCCTTCTGCTGTACCTGAAGTTTTCTTGCCCAGGAAAGGTCTTCTTTCCATACTTCAGGGTTCATTGGAAAGATGTGTAAGGATACCTGGAAGCTTCGGATTGCCTAAGCAGAAGCAGAAATAAATAAAGATAGGACACTTTAAAGCCTACCTTTCTCATAAAAAATGACAACAAAAAATTTACATATATTATCTGAGCAAAACCAAAAGCCATTTTACTCCTGCTTTTATTGGAGCAATCCTCCCTCATCCTAGTTCAATAGCAGCGTCATCCCCAAACAATCATGTCTGAAAGGACAAAAATGCATGAATAAACTAGGTATCTAGCAACAAGGGCACAAATAAAGAGTTCATATATGAAAAACAACATTGTAATTACAAAGATAAAAGGAAAAACAATTTTTCCACCTTTCTCTCATCATCAGATGTAAAGGCAAAAGCAGATAGCTATGATTTAAATACAGAAAAAGGATAACTGGAATTTGATGTATCACTGGTATTGCTGCCTTTAAATTAGAAAGCAGTTGTTTCACATACAAACCTAACACTACACTAATACTAGACAATGGGGAACAGTTTCTGGGACAGGTATGTGATTACAAAAACATATAAATAAATGTGCAGAAGGAGCCAAATAAACTCCAAACTTTGTGAGTTGCTCTAAGAAAAAGCTTCTATAATCTTATAAACAATGTAGTATTAGTAGAAGTAAGTGTAGTTAGTGATGCTTCTGCTTTCCTGCAGTTCAACTGAGAAAATACAAATACAAATCCTCAACAGAGAACTTGTGAAATTAAAAACAAAGAAGCAACCATCTCAAATAAAAGAGGTTGCTGAAATACTAGAAAAAAGCTACAAGAATTACAACTGTATTATCTTTTTGTTATATTAACAGTGGTCAAGGCTGAACCTACCTCCTCAAACTCAGGTACATGTACACAAAAGCATGAGTGTATTTCACATTTATGACTGTACAGTCAGTTATGAAAATGGGTCACCTTAGTGACCAAACTTTTTATGACATGTACAGAAGCCCTCCTGTAAGACGGGAAAACAGGTGATGATATGGATTGGGATGATATTTGGGAAGAGTTCGGGCACCTTGAATACTAAAAGTTTAAAGACATACGGTAATCTACAGTTTGCATGTTCTGTTGTAGTTTATAAATAATTAAAGCATGCCAATTAATTTGGAAAATCATAACTTTTCTTCTGCACTGACAAACTGTTAGGTCATTCTTCTGATGGCACAGATATGCCATCAGATATCACATGGACACCATATGATGAGAACTCAGAAGACTAAGAGATAAAAAACCAGATTTAAGAAATGCTGCCTATGCTATCACTATTACTGCCGTTGTAAGAGGCAGTCTTTCAATTCCAGATGGAAAAAAAAAAGCTTGATTATTGGTTCACAGCCAGCTCTGAAGTGTAGGAGCATGTTGAACTTTAAACAGAAAAAGAACTGAAGTTTCATTCTTGTAAAACAGTGTCATTTTATTCAACTTTGCTAGCTTTTAATTTTCAGGGACACATGACAATAAGTGAACACTAAATGTTCTTTTTTGCATTTCCGTTGAAAACAAAATATAAACAAACACCATCTGCTTTTAAGCTTTCCATGAAATAGGTCCCCTAATTAAAACCTGTCTATATAGTTATGTTCACGCACAAGAAATAACATTTGGTAAGCGTCAAAGCTGCTTTGATGATTCGTACAATATTGCATTAAAAGAACATCTTATTAAATCTATTAGAAAAGAGGTTTTGTGCTTGACATTTTTTATGAAGAAATAACAAAATATTAAGGTTTTTTAGTGCTGCAAAAGATCAGAGGGATTAATTTTAAAGCAGCAATGTAAAACTGAAAAATAAACACTTGTCATCCATTTAAAATTTTATGTTGTCACTGGAACAGTGCCCAAAGCCACTAATTTCTACTAAGACAGAAGAAAAGAATGGTGCTACTTTTAATTTTTCCCTAATGGAGATGTGAATCTCCTTCTCCAATTGCCTGTCACCTTACCAGAAAACACAGTGACACTACTTAAAACAATATTACTAGCCTCATTTTAAAGAGGAGCTGTGATTTTTAGAGATCCTGCATATAAGGACTACAGGACTTTAAATCAGTACAGTCACGTATTTACTTTTGCTTCTGTAGGGAAGTGCAATGTAAAGCCTTCTGCAAGACATTCTTCCTTGTAGAATTACAGTATTTGAAAAAAATCTTTTGAAATATCTTACATTCTGTCTCACAAAATAGTGTTCTGTAGCAAACAATCTTCCATTTGTCCCATGAGTAGAGTCTCCTCTGCTGGTTTGCATAGTCATCAAGTGTGAAGGCCAATCCTGATCAGATGACAATTTTTTTTACAGATTTCTGTAACACATGGACTTAGTAACTGCCAATATACAGAAACCCCCAAAAAAGCCAGGTGAGAATTTTCAGAGATTGTATCTGCTGCCAAAGTATGTATTAGGCCTTTATTTTATACTTGGCAGACACTTTCTGACTTGTTTCAAAGGATGTCTATCAGTGAAGTAAGTAATCTTTTTCTGTGTTAAATGATCTTTAATATGGAAAATTTTTGTCTGCGTGTTTTTACAGAACTCAGCATAGTCCTTGAGAGTGCTGATGCATGAAGAGCTGGGCATGCCTCAGCCACGGCACAGCCCAGAGATCCAAACGTGTCCTGGGCTGCATCCAGAGCCCTGTGGGCAGCAGGGGAGGGAGGGGATTCTGCCCCTCTGCTCTGCTCTGGTGAGACCCACCCAGAGCACTGCATCCAGCTCTGGGCTTCCAGCATAAAAAGGACAGGGACCTGTTGGAGCAAGTCCAGAGGAGTCAACAAGAGGATCAGGAGCTGGAGCACAACTCCTATGAGGACAGTCTGGAAGCATTGGGGCTGTTCAGCCTAGAGAGAGAAGGGCTCAGTGACACCTTACAGCAGCCTCCCAGTACCTGGAAAGGACCCACAAAAGAGCTGGAGAAGGACTTTTACAAGGACATGCAGAAGGGGTAATGACTTTAAACAGAAAAAGGGTAGATTCAGGCTAGATGTAAGGAAGATATTATTTACAGTGAGATTACTGAGACACTGTAACAGGTTGCCCAGACAGACAGACAATGCCCCATCCCTGGAAACATTTAAGGCCAGGCTGGACAGGGCTCTGCGCAAGCTGGTTTAGCTAAACATGTCCCGGCTGATTGCAGGGGGCTGGACCAGAGGACCTTTACATGTCCTTCCAAACCAAAGCTTTCTACAATTCTATGACAATATATTACTGGAATTTGAGTCTTATTTTTGTACTACTCACCATGAACATGTATAATTTTTACAGAAGCATTTCTCACAGTAATGTAAAAAATAGGGAAATAAGACATTTTAGTATATTTAAAGACTCCTCATGACATTCCTCTCCTTCAAACAAGAAAAAAAAAATCCCATCCTTTCAGGAATTTTCATTCTAGTTAAATAGTTTCTATGGTATAATCTGAACGGCTTTTTTTTTTTAACTTTAAACTGTCATCTTGAACTTTTCTGTGTAATTTTCTGTTCAGATTATTTCTGCTTTTCAATAAAAAAAATTCTCTCTAGCAACTTTATCAAAAGTAATTCTGGTGCCTTAAAAAATAAGATGAACACAATATCTTGCACTTCTCACATTTACAAAACCATTTTATTCAAAGGTTCTGAAGCTCTCATGTTCTGGAGTAAGTACTTGAAATATAGTAATTTTCCAGATGTGAAAGACTGTTTTTGCCTTATGCTTACTGGGATTCAGTTAAATTACAAATGCATAAAAGTCTTTGTTTCCATCTGGTAGATGTGTGAGATATCCTCACTTCCACACCTTCTCTTTTTGAAGAAGTTTGTATCTTCCTTATCCTTTGGTGACAGATTTCACAGATGCCATTTTGCACCACCTCATTTATTCATAGCCCTCTTTCCTCACATTTACTGCCCTTACACTTCAGTGCACTCCCCTGCAAAGGCTGCTGCATATCCTGCTGAAGTCACTGCTTCAGGCTGCCTCTACCACACAGACCTGATACATTGTGCTCTACCAGATGCAAGGACATGATCCAGGATCAAGCAAACAACAATCACAAAAATCAATCGCAAATTTGACATAGTTAGCCTAAGAAAATAAAACTGAAGTGTTTCAGGAAAATCCAAAAAAAAAAAACCATTTACTTCTTTATTACCAAATTATACTGCCAAAATTATTACAGGAATTTTAAAACAATGGTCAAATAAACTTTCTTCAACATCTTATCCTTTGCATCTGATTTAGCTAAAGCATTCAATTACAAGGTCTTGATGTTGAGAAATGCACTCCTCAAAAGTCCTGAGCATCTGACAAAGGTAACTAGCAGGATGCAACAGCCAAATCAGCCACAATCATCTGCAAAAACTGAGTACCCCTCAGTACCCTCAGCACCCAGAAACGTAGCCGAAAAGTGCATTTTAACTTTTGGAGACTTGCTTGCCCTTCAGCTTTCTTGATGGAAAATAAAATTCACCTCTGACTTGAAGATCTTTTCGTGCATTAACAATTACTATCACAAAATGTATTTATGATTTCCAGCAGTGGTCAATAGAAAAAAAAAGGGTTACTCTATAGTAGATGAAGAGGGCAGGACTAACATAGGGCCTTCCTGGGGAAGCTTATATTACTGACTATTACCTCAGTAACTCAGTAGGACTGTTAAAAGCTGTTGAAAAGAACTTAAAAGAATCCTACTTTATATTAAAAAGCATGGTACTTCCTCTCTTAACTTAGCATTTCCTAAATACTTTGACTTTTCAGTGGAAGGCCAACCACCAATTTCCTTTTTATTACCAAAATAATCTATGTTTCTAAATGCTAACATTTGTGACATGTTGAAAAATTAACTCAAATTCAGATTAGTTATGTTAATTAGCTGAATTCCAATAAAACACAGATATTTTTCTGTTCAGGAGTACAAAACTCCCATCATTATCTAAAAGACCTAAAACTATTTCTTTCAGGAGAGATGAAAGGAAAGGGCTGATCTGAGCATTCATATTGTCAAGGCATGATTCTTTTAACAAAATGTGTCACTCTTAAAGACTGCTAAAGCACCAGCTACTTAGCAGGAATACAGGAAATCACATCCTTCAAAACATCAAACAAAACCCATGCACAACTGGTGCATATTTACACATCTACCCTCTCAATTTCATGATCCTCAGTACTCCAGATTTGACAGGGACCCAGAATGGTCCCAGCTGAAGTCACAGAACTGCAGAATGGCTGAGGTTGGCCAGGACATTCTGAGGTCACCTGGCCAAGCCCCTGCACAAGCAGGGCCACCTGAGCTGGCTGCCCATGACCGTGTCAGGGGGCTGATGACTGTGACACTGGTGACAGACTCAATGCTTTCATTCAGTCTTTTTGTGATCAGTTTTGTTGGTTTTTTTAAATATTGCTTTTGTTTGGTTTTCTTTTTTTTTTTTACCCCTGATCAAAGTATGGGGCCCACTCTATCTCGTGGGAGGAACTGGTGAAATGAAGCTATTAGTGTGAAAGAGTTAAGATGTCATCAGCACTACAGGAAATGTAATTTGTAAAACCAAGTATTTGTAATGAAATGAGAGAAATACTGCAAGCCTGACTATATTTCTACAGTCACTACATTCACATTGTGGGTTTACTCAGCTGTGCTCTGCACGTTGATTTGTAGAATTTAAGGAATTTCTGTCTTTACAGAAATAAAGTTCTTCTTGCTCACATTTAAGTATTACTGTTGAATTACCCTATTTAGTAAATTCAGGGAAAAAAAGAATAAACAACTTTAAATAAAACTAAATAAAAAGGGACTAATAATTTACCTTATTCTTTTTGTCACAAGTGTGACAAAAACTAAATCCAAGTAAATCTTTCTTTTATTATTACACAGCTTATAATATACTTTAGATTTGTTTGGAAGAATCATTTTAGACCTGGGAAAGTTCAAATTAAAATACAGTAATTTTTTTTTTCCCTAAGAAAAAAATCCATCATTCATTGTGAAGTAATAACAGTATTCAGAACAGAGCATTTGGCAGGATGTGGGTAATGAAGACAGATGCTGGTGGGGGAGAAATGAAACAAAGAAACAGACAAAGCAGTTCTTGAGAAGGGTAGTAATTCCCAAATCTCAAAAAAAAATTACTAAAAAGCCTTGATATTTATGCTTTATTAACTTTTCTTTGTATAAAAATATGATACAGGGAAAAACAGAAAATCATGGCAATGAAGAACTACTGGAAAAAGGATAATTATGACTTAAACCACTTGGTCAAGAAGACTCCACAAGTTCAGTAACTATGAACTCGTTTCTTATTTTAAAATTCCTTCAGGCTTAACCTGTTATGATTTCTTAAAAATCACTTGGTTCAAAAACAAATAGTGAACATTATTTGCATTTTAGAACAACTCCCCAAGTTCTTTGTGTGTGAGAACATATTTATCAGAAGGCAGTTCAACCTACAGACAGAAAGAAAATGAAGCATGAACACACAGTACCAAAGCACTGGAGACACCAACAGGAGCTTCCACACCTCAGGCTCCCTACTCACAGACTATCAAAAAAACAAAGCGAGCAAAGTACCTGTGATAACTCCTCCATCCTCCCTCTTCACCACATAAGGTCAATTTAACAATTACAGGAGCATCTAGAGCAGGTGTTTCAGATGAATGAAGAGCTTTGACGCAAATCTCTGATTATTCCCACTTAAAATGCTTTGCTTCGCATCACCAACTAGTCTACATAAATTAGGTCCATTTCTGATTAAGCTCAACAGTACACTCTAAGAGCACCTGAAGTGCTACTCTAAAATAAAAGAATATTAATATAATATGAACACTAGGTCCCCAGTACTCAAGATATCCAGTCCCACTAGTGTTTCATGATTTATCTATGTAGAAAAAGCTTATAGAATCTGGTGAATCAACCTGCTGGATATAACTAGTACAGGTATATTACTATTTATAACTGATAATACAGCAACTGTAGCATTTTTTACAGAATAAACAGCATCAGTTACTTAAGATCCTTGAAGGAAATAGAACTCTAATTTTCCCGAGAAAATTAGTGCATTTAAAAATTTTCAGGCATAATTTACAGTGACAGTTTCAAACACTAAAACGGAGAAGATCCAGACAGACCAGACCATCCACCCTTACCTTCTACACCACGAAAGCTATAGAATGTCACCACTGCTGAAATGCAGATATTCATGTATGGATTCATAAGAGATATTTCATATTATGGTAACAACAAAGGGAGCACACTGCTCATCTGCGACACACAGCTTTTGTCTTAGGTTTTTTCTAACAGCACTGCAGCACCTTCCCAGTGAAGATGGGTAGAGAAAACTGGGGCTGTTCAGCCTGCAGAAGACAAGGTTGTATGGTGACCTCATGGCAACCTGCCAGAATCTGAAGGGGAACTACAGGGAAGCTGAAGAGGGACTCCTTGTCAGGAACTGCAGAGACAGGACAAGGAGTAATGGATACAAACTGAAATGGGGGAAATTTAGACATTAGGAAGATATCCTTTACTGTGAAAGTGCTGAGACTCTGGAACAAGTTGACCAGAGAAGCTGTGCATGCACCATCTCTGAGAATATTCAAGGCCAGGCTTTGAGCAACCTGGTGTAGTAGAAGATGGGCTGGAATTAGATGATCTTTAAGGTTCCCTCCAACCCAAACCATTCTATAACCCTAGGTGATTCACATTGTTTGCATTTGTTTTGGTTGGTCTGGAGTTTTTAACATGGCTCCTTACTATATTTTAAAAAGCAGTTTTGCATGAATTGTTAACCTCCATCAAAAAAAACCCTATCTTTTTTCAATTCTTGAAAATTTTCAGACCAAACATGTAACTATGCAAAAACACTAAATTACCAACAAAATTATTTGTATCAAAACAGCAAAGAGCTACTTTTATTGAAAATACAAACAGCATCTTTTTTTTCATCTAAGAGGTCATGATGCACTGTTTCTCTAATGGATCTCTGTGAATGTGTCTGGATTTGAAAGTTCACCCCTTGTGTTTTACCAAAACTAGCAGAAAACTATTATACTCCAGAAAAAAAAAATGCACTTCAGCTACTGCAGAGTAGCTTTTTGTTCTCTTATTAAATGAAGAAGCAACCTCAGCCACCATTTGAGGTCAGGGGGCCAGAGAAAGGCAGGAATCAGCACACATTATTTGCTGCATAAGCAGGACACAAGGAAAACAAGACAACAGAATTTTAACAGCAGACATGTATAAAAACTGAGCCTGTATAATAATTAGATGACCCTAGGACTTCACATTACCCTCACCTTTAAACTATGGTGAGCTGCACTGTAGCAGTACAACACACAGAATGTAGTATGCGCAGTTATATCAGCATAATTGTTCTACTGAATAAAGCCACCACATAAATACAGTACATGGCACAAAAGTCCTGGAGCTAAACAGGTCTTCCAGAAGTCCAGCAACAAAATCACACAGGAAACATTTGTGAAACACAATAAAGCAGAGGGAACACTGGAGATGAATAATAACGATCTTTTTCCTTTTCTATGTTCAAGTTACCAAAAGGACATACAGCAACCTTGGCATTTCTGTGTTTTCCTTCTCACACACAATTAATTCTGTTATCCTACCAGTGCTATCTCTCCTAATCCAAGCTGGGCACGTCCCAAAGTCTGCCAGGCATCCCAGGAACGTGGGTTTCTCTGGACAGCCATTTCTGCTGCATGCACTGCTGGGAACATTTCATGTAAAGACATCAGGACCTGTATCAGAAATAGAAAAAGAAGAAAAATAAGCAAAACTGAAAATAAATTTAAGTTTTCTGGGATTATCTAGGCAACAACCACTGTTTCAATAACTAAGGACTGGATTAATCTTACCTAGCTTTTTTTAGTTAATAGTTAAGTTGTCTGACTTCAGATAGTCACCCAGATTCATTTCAATCCCCACAGAGAGAAACAGGCATGCTGGAGGATGATTCATCCAAACTATTTAAGCAACTCTATTAGAAGTAGATTAACTGCTTCTCTCCTTGTCAACAAATCTTACAGCCTAGAAAAGCCTAACAGAATACTCAGGAGGACAAACACATGGAAAACTAAACATAATAAATGTGCAAGTACTGTTGAAAAACTCCTGCACTGTATATATTCTTTTTAATAGTGAACTGGAATCTACCAGAAACAGTGCAGTGCACATGATATAATTATAGCAACAGTCCCTGTAACCCAGCATGGAAACAGACCTTAACAATGACTGTTGTATTTAGAGAACAAGCATTCTGCAGAGCCTAACTTAGACATGAAGTCACCTACATTAAGGAAAAAAGTGGTTTCCAAATGCAAATATCTCTGTTACTCAGCAGTTACCACAGGACTATTCCTCTTGCATTGAATATCCACAACTAAGGTGATAAATCACAGTTAGCAATACACAATGTGGCTCAAAGCTTGGCTTATGTTTCCAATACCACCATGAGATTGGCACATCACCTGAAGACCTGCATCACTCTGAGATCATGATTTCAGACACCCACATGCTATGATGATAGATACCAGTGTAAGAAACAAATGACAACTGCATTCCTGCAGTCTGATGAGAATGTCAACCAAAAGGGTTAGACTCATGTGTGGGCAACCACTTTCATCCCAACTGACCACAACTATGATGAATAATATTAGAACACATTAGGACTATTGCTGAAACAAATAGATTCAAAACAGATTTATTTAACCTTACTGTTCTAGAGGAGGATTCAAATGTGACGATGTTGAGTATTTAATTAACAAATAGTACATGCACAGCATAGAGGTGAGCAGAACATTAAAAAAAAAGAGAGGATGATGGAAAGAGGAAGGCAAAGATTTACTACAGAAAGCAACCCTGGACTGAAAAAACCCAAGAAATGTCATAAGCATAGCTTCTGAATAACCCTTTGGATTGATACTTCTGCTGTTCTAGTATGACTAAATTTTTCTAAAGACTAATCTTATGGCTTCGCTTTAATTCCATTCAATGGACTGTACCTTCAGCTGTACCTAAAAGTCTTTGGGAAAACAATCTACAGCAGTATATCATCTTCCCTCTTTTTCCTGCTCAACAGTTCTCAATTACTGTATTTTGTATCAAAGCCTGTGATGAAATAAGTTTTTCTAAAACTTTCAGATGAATTACATTTGTACGGGCAGTTTCCCTTATCTGCAGCAGATGTACGAAGTTAATCAAACTGTTACTAGTGGATAGGTGTAAATCCTACCAAGATGAAAAGATTCTGCACCTATTAGCTATCTTCTACATCAGTGTCTTAACATATTTATTCTCATAAGAGAAAACAAATCCAAGTATACACTCACAGGAAAATTTTTATGCCTTCCAAATATTCAGTATTTCCTACTAGTACTTTCTACTGCAAACTAATTACAAAACATCTGTGTAAGTGCCTAGGAAATCTTCTGTAGTGTTTAATGAATCTTACTGGTTTGTTTACTGAATTATTACCTCACTAATAAAGGCAATTATTCCACTTTCATCTATTTTTGCTTATTGTGAGTACTAGCATAAACAGCTGCTTTAAAAATTCTCTTCCAGATCATGTAGTAATTACTTTGCTCCTAGTAACTTTGGCTTTAGATTCTCAAAGTACATTCAAACAAACACCCATTTGAATGTACATGCATTTTTACCCAACACAGGTAGTTTTTTCAATTATTAATAAAATTACTCCGCTACACTTGTCAATCAGTATAACAAATATACTTATTAATGCACATTATTTTCCTACACTTTTTTTTTTTTTTAAGGTGAAGAGATCATCAAAATGAACCTGCAATGGCAGACATGAATGTGTGCAGCCTTGTTTTGGGTTACTCTAGCTGTACAACATTATCATTTTAATAAAATACCTCTGCATGCTACTTGGAAACTGAGCCAGCAAACCAGCTATTCTACACCCAAAAAAACACAAACAAGGAATAAAAAACACTGCTAGCACGAAGATTTCCTGTGCACAGATTTGAGAAGTGGTGCTTAGTCCTTTTGAGGTGGGGCCACATGTGCAAGACAAAGCCAAACAGGAACCACATGTGCTGTAGCCCCCCTTGTCACACAACATGCCTGTCACATGCTCAATGTGCAGCCACATCAAGTATGTGTGTATACATATATACACACACATACATACATTCATAATATATACAGTGTATACATAAATTGATATGTGTATATATAGTAATAATACTTATTAGAAAACATTCTTAAAACTAATCCAAAAATTAGGAAAAAAAAAATTATAAAGCAGAAAAAAACATCTCAAGACTCTCAATGCACACACTCACATACATATGCGTGTTAAAAGTGACTGGAGGGAAATGTCTTAAAAAGATGTTCAGTAAGTGGATTTTCAGGACTTGCTTTATACCAAAAAAATTTATCCTTATTACATGCTTTAAAACAAAAAAATTCATGTCCTATAATAACTTGGTTTAACATATCTAGCTTTTTCTAAAGTCACACAAGAGAGAATAAAAGAATTAGAAGAACTCAGTGGCTAAAAATCAATCAAACATAGCAACTCCCATCAGGAGACTGACCAAGTACTAGAAATCCAGGCAGTAGACCGACCCAGCCTGTTCTGCTCACAATATTTTGGAAGTGTTATGAATCTGAGTAAGTTCTGGTTTTAAATTAGCTCAGTGGATTAAGGCTGAATTACTATATATAGATACATTCCACATACAGTGAAACTAAACCAATTCCTTTTTCCATCCAGTAACCCATTTCAAAATACAGATTAATAAAATTCATCCTACTCATAAGTAGTTTACATTTATCCATGCCTTAAAGCAATTAGGGGAAGTGAGGAAGTGGAGTAATTTGAAGATGATGGGTTTTATGTATAAAAACAAAGAAGAGACATATTTGAAATGCTGTTCAATAAATACAAATTGAGGATGCAGCATTGTAGGAAACTAGATTCTCATACAGCTGATGACAAAACATCCAAAAACATTATTAGAAGGAACTTAACCTGACAGTTTACATTTGAATTTACTTGTTTCTAAAAATATGCATTTTAGAAAACTGTATTGTCTACTTTAAAAATTCTGTCATAGCTGCATAGTTATCTGAGATGTGAGCCGCAAGTCTCATGAGATAAGCAACACGAACCAGGTGAATTCTCAGGAGTAGTGCTGAATAGCAGCAAGTATGGCTCCCAAGAGGGTTTGTCATTTAACATCACAATGTATCAAGTCCTTTGATATCCCTCTTCATCCAACAATGTTCTACATGGTCCAGTCACCAAATGTTAAGATTAAAAAATTGAAGATTATGTCAAAGTCTGCTCCTCTATCTTTGCAATTCAAAGCAGTAACAAAATGATCCAGTCAATATTTAAGAAATTCAGGCCACAAATAAGTTCAAGCAGTCCTAGTGGTTGCATTATAATAGGCAGTATTTATATATTCCTTTTAATATACTTAAAATACTATTTACTGAACAGCAGAATCAACATTAGGCTGCTGTTCTTGGGTCTTTTTAAAGATTTTTGATTTTCAACAGAAATGCAGAAAAGAACTTGCACAAACATTTACTCTGCAGCTATTGTTCTTGCAATGGGGAAGCAGCTTAGGCTGGTGATGAAGTATCAAGTATGTATACTGACAGATCTTGCATGCAAAGGAAAGTGAACCTCCAACCTCTCAAAAAGCATAAAAATTTGTTTTTAAATGGATCAAAGAGTAGCTGAGAGCAGTGGAAAAAAAACCTCATCAAATTCTATGGGGTTTTTTAAGCAATTGAGCAATTCCACAGCTCCCATGCGATTTTCTGGAAATACACTTATTTCAAGTATCTTTGACAACTAGGATGTTTAAACACTATTTCTGCTCTTCAGAAGTACTGAAAGACATTTGTCCTACATCTGTTAAAATACAGATCTTTGAGAACTTATCACAAACATTTACAAATTCCTACAGTGTCACTATCGTATTTATCTGAGCTCCATTTTAAACAATGCAGTATTGAAAATATTAAGTTTGCGGTTGAGAAAGGAAATACTAAAAAAAGAGATACTCAAGCCTGTCCAAAAAACCCCATCTCATCCTCCACTGTTAATTCTCAGAGTTACTTCATGAATCAACACTTTCTCACAGACAGAAAATTAATATAGACCATAAAGAATCTCTGCATATTGGACAAAGTCATTCCTAACATGAATCTCCTCCTCTAATATATGACACACATACCAAGACGGGGATTTTTATAGATCCAGTGCTGGTCAAGGCCTTGCTGAAGTTGTTGTACAGTTCCTCAGAAACAGTTTTGTGGAGCTACTCTGTAATAGCTGCAGTATTTGTGCTGGTATGCTGTTCTGGAATAACACAGTCAGCTCTAAGACAGGATCCTTTAAATATTGGCCACAATACTTTTTGAATGAATTACGTATTTCTATTTTGGCCAAACTGGATTTCTACAGCTCACATCAGTGCTGTTAGAAGTACAAGGGTATCAAATGACACATTCTACTAAGCAGCTTCCAGTAAGCATAAGTCATATTGCAAAAAAAATCTTCAATAATTATTTGACTGTAAGAAAGAGACGTTACCAACCAAATCATTACATTTTTTATTAAAAAGATCCAAGAAATAGTTTCATAAATGTGTATTTTGCACACCAGTTTTTCTTGCGTTCTCATTCACAGTGTAACAAGTGTTATGCAATGCAAGAAAGTGAAATCAAAAATAAATGGTGGAACTGCTCAGAACTTCTCTCTTTTTCTGGAAAGAAAGCAAAGGCATGGTGTAGGCAGAGGCCTGGGCTCCTTCATTTTTTCAGCTTTCATTACTCTCCAATTGTTTCATTAGACAAGGACAGATAATTCAGAAGAATCAGAGTCACACAGCTGCTTCTCAGTTCCTCTTGGTCAGCAGAAAAGCTGTGTTCCTCTAGCTCACCTTTGCTATTCTGCTGAAATGCAAGGACTGGGGAGCCAAGTAACCAACAACCCCTCAGTACTAGGTATTGCATCTGGAGCACAGATTGAAGCACACTGTAGTAAGCACCTCTTTGGATAATTCAATGCATCACAGCTCCAGATAAGCTTACCCACCCCCAGTTCTCCTGCTATTTTCAGTGCGAAAATACTTTATTTTTGTAAAATTTCAATTAAATAGAATGCTTTTGGGGACCTATCTTAAATTCTTGCATTCACATAAGACCATAATAAAGAACAGTTACAAGAGAGCTGTTCACTAATTTGGCCCACTGAGCAGAACTGTCCTGAGATTTTTAACAGCTTTCTGTATTAGTCAAAACAGAGTTAAATCTTTAAACGATAATAAAATTTACCAATACCATCTTCACGTCTTAGCAGATTTTCTTTACTTGTGAAGTCATAAATTAAACATATAAAGGAACTGCTACATAAGTTTACAGCCTTTACAGCCATCTGGAGTACTCTAATTAAAGCAGAATTGTATTATCCTGTGTCTTCCAATAATGCAAAATCAGGTTTTGAAATTCCTTAATACATATATCTGCAAATGTTAGAAATTTACATGGGAACAGAAAACACTGAAAAAAATTTGCTGAAGAAAAATCTTTGAAGCACTTCTAAACAGAGAAAATCCATAGCCAAAGCTTGCTGGAGCCTGGGAGAAGGATCAGGAGAGTAGTATTGCTACATGCTTGTGCCATTTGTGCAACTCTTTCCCAGCCATTCCACTAGGATAGACAGATCCTTCATTTACACTAACACTTACAGAAAGACAACACACTTCTCCGAAAACAATTTAAAGAAAAACCTTTAAGCTATGAAGTATCTCGCAAACCACACACGCCACCCAGTAAGATCTAAACCTTCTACAGCTATATAAAACAGAAGCATCCTTCAGTATTACTGTATTGCAAAGAAGTCATGATTATTCTATTAATTCTTTTGCAGAATCAAACTTTCTTCACTTCACCAGACAAGATGACTGTGGGGAGCAAATGTGGTAATATCCATTACAAAAAGCAGTCACCACACCTTGGAAAAGAACCAGCATTGGTTCTTGGGGTTTGGGGTTTTTTTGGCTTCTTTTTTGAGGAAGTGGGGGTGTTAGGGTCTTGATTGGGGTTTTTACACAATAAAAGAATTAGAGTAACAACAAAGATTTTAAAACTAAACAGTAAAGCAAACTTCCTAGAAGTTACGTAATACAGTCACCTAATTTTTTTTTTCTCTTTTTCTCTCTTTTTCAAACAATGTATTTTTTTCAAGGCCACTTGCTGAAAACAAATAGGCATAGGTCTGTGGGACCTATTGAGCTGCTTCCTAGAATCCAGAGGGTTCTCACAGAAGCCACAAGAAAGCTGGAGCAGCACTTTTTACGAGGGCATGTAGTAATAGGAGAAGGAGGAACAGCTTCAAACTGAAAGACAGCAGGTTTAGATTAGATATCACAAAGTCTTTTACATGACCAATTTATCTATGTAGCACTAAATATAAAACCAGATTGAAGCAAACCATCTGCATGCAGTACCCATGCTTAATATTGACAGTAGATATTATTAAGCCCATTCTTTAGAAAGAGCAGGCAGATTTTTAATGGTCAAATTCACTAATCTATCACACTAAGGCTCTCCTTGATCCCTCCAGTATAATTTTTAAGTATTTTCATTTTTTCCCCACAATGTAGCATCCTAATTTACAACCCAAAGATGTTTATTGTGTCTGGCAGGGACAACAGCATTATTCCAATTTCTGTTAAAAGTCACCCTGTTGGTTGGTAAAAATGAAATGCCTGAATTGTGCTGTTGTTCCTGCACACAACAACCAAACAATGTTGACCAGCATCTGTTTATAAACACATTTTCTTTTCTAATTTCTAAACTGGCAAAGAATTGTCATGCATTACCTGTGATTTCATCTCATAAAGCGTAGCATCCTCTGGAGTTAACTGAAGTGCTTCATCCCACTTGACAAGAGCCTCTCTGTACCTGTAGTTAAAACAACATTACAGTGTCAACATATTTAAAGGGACTTGGTATTTTTTTTTTATATCCTGAGATTGTCCTAAATAAAGTGCCATGGCATATGATTAGTATTAATTATTTTTCTAATTAGTTCCCCATATGACATTTTCAACTGTTTTCAGGAACTGGGTATTCTTTGTTTTGATCAAATGGATGCCAAGTACTACTACAGAACTGACCTCAAGTGAATTTACAAAGCAACATTGGCAACCTGAGGCAAAGTTTAATGACTTAAAACTAGAAACCATGGACTGAGTCCCATTTCCCTCATTGTCAAAATCCTCCTTAGATAGGCATAAGGAAATATATTCTGAACTCAACATGCCATGACACAGTCATAATTTAGAATTTCTTTTCATTCTAAGAAGCCTACACTTCTGTACTGTAAGTTAATGTAAGAATCTGAAGACATATAAACAACTTCAGTATACAAATGCAAGAAGGAAGTTGAAAGTAAACAGCTATTCTGAAATCACTCTTTAGGAAAGCATACACTACATTGTTCTTTTCTAGAAAATGAACAAAACAGAAGAGTTAAACAAAACCAACAAAAAGTAGCTTTTTGGCTTGAACAACGAGGTAAAACTTCAACCACAATGAAGAACTATAACAGAATAATGAGATGCAATTACAGATGTGCAGCCTTTCAGCAGTAAAGGTGGCTTCTCATCAACATTAATGAGCCCGGGGTTATCACATGTTCTCTGAAACTTCAAAATCCACATTTGTCATGGAACTGTGTGGGAACACCAGTATTTATATTAACTACACTGCAAAGATATGAGAACAATTACTCTTGGGAGATAAACATGTTTCAATTTTAATATAGTACAGGTAAAACTACAGCAATTTTCACATGCCCCTCATATGAAACAGGTTTTATCTTCCCCTACTACCCATTCTTCCTTTCCTTTCCCTATTTTTCAGCCTTCTGGGTTGTATTACAGCCCCAGGTTTTCCAGAGTAGGCACATAAAGAAACTTCAGAAACTTCTGAACAAATTTAGAAAAGAAAAACAGACTGGAAAAGCAATGCAACTGAAGTCAAACTCTCACTATGGTTCAGACATTATTATTTCGCAAATTACACTAATAAGTGTGATGTTTGAGTGCTGAACAAAGGATGTTTCAATAACTTTTCACATTTTCTCAAAGTTTAGGCACCAGCTGAACATTTTTCATCTCAGTTCATGTCCTATGGGCAGGTGTTGAGCCTAAAGAACACATCATGACATTTTTTACATACCTCAGTAGAAGCTTTATGCTACTTATTTAGTGGGGACTACTTTTGAACAAGTAGATTATAGTTTAGTTCAAGACTTAGCACAGACTTTGCAAATAAAGCCTACATGAATAACAGTCCTCAGCTCAGTTAGGTGGTGTCCTGGCCATGCAAAAAGGTGCAATATTTTGAGTACAGCAAAAAAGTTTCGTAAAAAAAAGCTTCAGAGAACAGAGCAATTAAATTAATAACATCAGTAACCAGAAAGGAACAGCAAGGGAATTCTGCAAGTAAAAAGATGTAAGACACAAAGTTGCATTTCAGGAACCTTCATTTTTCCTTCTATGAAGGGAACATCATTGCTCAAAGCACCAATCTGAATATGATAAAACTCATAGCAAGAACCTGCTACCTTTGAAAGAAGGATCAAATATAAGCTAATATCTCCCAAATTCTGATAGGTTTTGTTGCCCATTTGTCAACAGTCTGCCAAGAGAATAAAGATGGACAAGGGAGGAAAGAAACACCATGCTACATGTGTTCTGTGTGTGAACAGTACATTATGTAACTCTGCCTGTGAGCCTCAGAATGTGTGATCCAAGAGAAGCAACCACAGAATGCAAGGATCACTTCCCAGACAAAGAACACAACAGCAGAGGACTGAAGAAAAGTTTCCACCTGCTCAGGAGACTGACTACCAACCTACAGTCTGCAGATACCTACAAGCTCACGAAATAGTCATCTTTTCCTTTAGAGGAAGGTCTGATAAAACATGGTTGTCCTATTCTTTTAAATACCCAGAAAAAAAGATGCTTCTATTGCTGGTCCAAGAGAAACTAAGGACACTGTCCTTACAATGAGCCATGTTGCTTGCTCTAAAAATGCAAATTTAGGAAAAATTCTTTATAAAAAGGTAGTCCATTAATTGAAGAATGTTCTACCTTATTCTTCTGAAGGAAAAGATTATATAAAAGATTAAATTAAATATCGAACACCATACTGAAAAATATTCCTAGGGATATAAGATTATAAAGTCAGTGTTCCAGTAAATGCTTTATGAAAACCATAAATGTTGGCTGAAATAAGGAGTTAACAGAAGGATAGTATTACTAAATAAATAATTTTAAGAATAGATCATTTTACTGTTTCTCAGGATTTTTTTGAGCTGAATTGTACAGCCTTACCACTGTACTTTACCATTGTGAGGAGTAGTTTTGAAAAGGAAAGCTTTGATATAAGTATGACTTCTGCTTAGGGCTTGGAGCATCTGTCATATAAGGGGAGGCTAAGAGAAATAGGACTATGCAGCCTGGAGAAGGGGAGGCTCAAGGGAATCTTACCATGGTGCAAAATTACTCAATTTGGAAGCGGGGCAGAGAGTTCAGAAGATGGAATCAGACTCTTCTCAGTCATGCCAAGTGACAGAAGAAATAGGAAGAAATAGGCACAAACTGAAGCATAAAAAATTCTGTTTAAGCATATCTCCATCACTGGAGATACACAAAACTTAACAACGTCCTGAGCAACTCACCATAGTTGACCTTGTTTCAAGCAGGAGCCAGAGTAGCAAAATCTCAAGTTCACTAGGATTGTATGATACTAAGATATCAGCAAAACCAGTGATACATGATTTGAGATATTATAATCTCTTGGCTAAATGAAAACCAATTTTAGACAAAATATAAACTGACAAAAACTAGATCCATTAATTTTTAAATCTTGGGAATGGCTAGAAAAATTTATCTATTGTAGTAGTAAAGTCACAGAATACTAATAATGGACATATCCTGTTTTTAACAGGTTATGAAAACAGCATTTCCAGAAAATTTAAAACTTTATGCGTATGTACATTGCAACTAAGCACCTAAACAGTAATACAAAGCATTTTTAAGATAAGACTATGATATTCTGAAATACAGAATTCTAGTTACATGAGTACACAGATACAGTATACTTGTCTACCCAGAGTGATTTCAGCCAAGTAGTATGGTACAAAAAAATTATACAGTTACAATCAGAATTTAATTAGCATTTTCTCTTCTTTATTGCAAAGCCGTAAAAAGAAATAAATTATTAACAACTGAATACATCTGGAATGGCTTCAGAATACAAGACCTGATGGATTTAGACATTTTTTATTTAACAGGCCATGAAATCCCATAGCTCTCCTAAAGTACTAAAACAGCTCTCTTCAGACATGCTCCTGACCATCTGGGAGCTGCAGAAACTTGGCACATTTTTCTACAGCCTGCCAAACTTTTGAAATAAACATCTCGTGCTTACACTTCACTTTTTCAACACTACTTCTGGGAAAACAGGATCTCTTGAACTCTTAAATAAAATCATTAAAACAAATTTTTCAAAAAAGTTTGAGGATTTTTGGTATAAAACCTAAATTGTATAAAACATTCCAATTACACAGAGACTGATTTTTCAGTCACATACATAAATGTTAAAAAACAGTACCACAGCTCATGCAGGATTTAGAGTCCTGCATTTTTATTCTCAGGCTTGATACAGGCTGATGCTTCAGGAACAGAGTGAGACAGGACATAATCAGACTGACACTGAAAATATCTGCAAATACACTAAAAAGAGGAGATGGTATCAAATTCAGGCAAAACGAGACACATCTGCACAAGAGAGGCAAGAGTACAGGAGTACAGTGTCAGGAGAAGGTATGAAAAAACTTAAGTCCTGGGTTTTCTTTCAAACTTGGATGGATACTCCTACAATCCAATGTTACAGGATAAGAGGAAAAACACAAAGCTAAGAAAGGGACAGTAACTTTAAAAAAATGCCTAATTGTCAAAAATTCCTATCACAGAGGAAGAACATGAACGGTCTGTAGCCACCAGCAACACCATCTAGAACAATTTTAACCTAGTGCAGGGTCAAATCCTGAATTTGTCAGAAACCAGAGGAAAAGAACACTAGTCAGTAATTATACATACTACATAAAAAGAGAAATGAAAATTAAAGCAGAAGTTGATTACAGGAATAAGCTTCCCTTTTTAAGCCGGGAGATGATGCAGGGCTAGACTCTGGGAGAAAAGATACAAACAACAGGTGAATGAGGAAAGTAAGAAGGAAAAAAGAAAATTAATGTAACATGGCTTTTCTGTGTTTAACAATTTCAGATTTCTCTAACACAGCTAGGTTTTCACAGTAAAGTACTTCCTCTACTCGGGGTGATGTACAGCACTTACTAGAAGCATTTTGAGAAGAACAGTTCATAAATAAGCAACAAGAAGTTGTCTGCTTAAACACACACAGAAAATTCATGTCCACAGCATATTTAGTATGATAACAGTCATAGGATTGGTACACCTTACTGTCGTGCTTCATGTGTTTAAAATGTTCTTTTGAAGTCTTAGCAACTTTCCAACTTTTTGTCAGACAATTCTGACAACTATTGGTGAATCACGATCACTGCAGCACAAAAGCACAGCTATTTTGTGGTAAAGTGTCAAAGGTCACTTCTGACTATGTATGAAAAAACCAGCTGCTTTACTGTTCACTAGGTCTTTCAATAATTTGTTTTAACTGAACAGTCTCCATTTTTGTGTGGCTACACAAGAGGTGCATGGCAATTCTTCAATAGCACCAGACCGTACACGTGTGTCAGAGTCCACAGTAAAGGAGAGATAAACAAACTCACCCTTTGAGAAGACAAACTCTTTTGACTTGACAGTGGGGCAAAATAGCATGCACATACCCGAAATACGTAATTTCAAACCCTATGTATTCAGAGTTATTGCTCTTGCACATATTAGACCATTCAAAAACAGTACACTGACACCTGTAGTCTAGTTTATACAGTGAACACAGTTTACACAGTTATACATGTAAATCAGATGAACATATCATAAAATTAAATAACTACAGAAGTATTTCAAAGAGACTTCTCTCTCTCAGCGTCTAAAGAAGAACAAATGGGAATTACCATTTTATCACATGCCAAAAGTAATTACCATCTATCATCACTATGAACTACAAGATCAAATTTTTGATGTGAATTCCACTCCCAGTTCCCTAAATTTTATTTCAACCACATACGTAAATATGGCTAATTTCTATCACTGTATCTATTAAGCAAATGCAGTTTTGAAACTACCTTTATCAAACAGAACTATGAAATACAATACTGGAGAAAAATGAATGAGTTCATACAAAAAATCAAGTACCCTAAAGCAAAAGCCACAGAATCAGGATTCTGGTATCATCTCTGACAGACACGCTCTCTCACACAGGAATAACATTTTCTGGGTGAAAAATTTTGTCACATATGATATGAAAAAATAGTCTCAAAAAAATTACTACTATTTCACAATCACTTTTCTGAGACACAGGAATGGAATATTTTGCACTACATAATTAAACCAACAAATGACAGAGGAAATAGGGAGCGAGGAAACCTGTCTTTCACAAATACATTTTATAATTGTGAGCTGATGGCTCTGCTACCTTTGACTTACAACTCTGTTGTACAACTTTGACTTACAACAACAACCCCATTCTTTACAACCTGGTCAATCACAGTTTCATGGTCCACCCCACTCAGATACTTCACTCACATGTAAGTAGACAAGAAAATTTGCAACACAAATGCAAAACATCTAGGTGCTAATCAAAACTCTTGAAGACAACTTCCACAACCACTTTCATTCCCAGGCCATCAGCGTATGCAATTTCAGGGCTTTATCGCCAAGAGAGGTTTTCAGAAGCATGTATGAATGTGCCTATACTTGTGTTTAGTCTTCAAAATTGACATCATTACTTAAGCTCTGACTGAAGAGAATTATATAGCTGATTAACAAGCAAGTTCAAAGCACATATTTTTCTTTCAAAAAACCCTTTATATTCAGGGCAACAAAACAAATAAGTTGCATACTACTAAACAAAATCTTAGCTAAAAGACACCAATCACAAGCAAAATTCTAGATACTGGACATTCTACAGCTTTGTTTCCGGACCTTGCTGCAGATCTTCCAGACTTGGCACTGGTACTTCATATTTTTCTCGCAAAACGTGGATTTAATAGAAAACTTATATAACACAGAGGAATTTACTTACCTGCAATAAGATTACATCATGCTGACTGTCAGAAGGGCTTAAAATACATTGCCAATCATTTGCAATAGTCCTGAGAACTCAGTACTGTGTTTTTTAAGTGAGAATACCTAATATCTCAAGTTCTTGCTACAAGCTGTTAATTCAGACACCAGCACATTAGTCAGAGTGGAGGAAAGGAACTCCAAGAAATTACACTTCTTTCAGTTAAGCAGTGATTTTACTGGTTTAGTTTTGTCATGAAAACCACAAGCTTTCAATCAGAAGTGACTACTGTTACTGACTGCATAACTGACTAACTACAGAAACATTAACAGGTAGATTGAGAGTATTTAGGTTGTTACCATGTAAAAATTTCAAGCTGCAGTATGGATAAATGTTTGACCTTCACAAAGAGACAAAAGAAATAATCTATTTCTACCCATATTCTATTAACACTAAACTCTCAATTACAAAATAGAACACAGAGATGTCTAAATATGAACTATGAAATATCTTAATTCACCAGATAGCACAAAACATTGAAAACTTCTCTACATAGACATGCAAACCTTTTACCTTTATTTCTACAATATCTATAGCTGCAAGTTAGGTAACATACCTGTGTCCTGTTTAGAAAGGCAGTGCTAACAGCAGACTTGTTGATTCAGAAGAAACAACAGCTGTATTCACATGCTGAAAATCATATTGGAGTGCTTAACAACAGCAATTGTCATAACTCACAGAGAATATTGAGAAATATTCTCACAGAGTAACATTTAGTATGTATTAGTAGTATAACTAGTGTTCATTTACAAACATTAAAGGAAATAAATATAAATTACATTCACACAGTTAAAATTCAGTTTCAAATGCTTTTATATTCAACATTAGTATCAGATTAAATCACAACTGGTAAAAAAGATAACACCTAAGAATCCCTCTACAGGGTCTAAAAGCTGCTTTCCAACCATGCATAAATATGTGGGGTGCTTTGTTAAATAGCAGACTTGTAATTTAAAGTAATTAAAATCAGGTATTGATTGCCATTTTACAGGTGAAGCTCTGCAGGAAGGCCAAATAAACAGGGACAAATAGGAACAACATGGAAGTACAAGGAAATCAAGTTTTACTACACCTCAACCTGCTACTTTTATTATTTAAGCAGTAAAAACTGACTATCTTAAACCTGCAAGCTTAAAAGGAGAATAAATTGTATTGTTTCAGTAAAATCAGTTCACCATTTTAATATTCTAAACAGAAGCTGCCAACTAATATAAATCAAGTATCAGACACTGCAATAGCTGTAGTATTTTAAGTATTCACAGAGAACATGTTTTTATTGCTGAAATGAAATTTTGAAAAGAAAGCTTTAGTTCCTCCTAATATTTTCAACAGCAGGTTCTCTGAAAGCAGCAGGAAGGAAAAAACTGTTAAGCTGCATTTGAAGCCGTATTCTGGTGTTAAAAATTACTTGTTCAGATATCCTTTAGACACACAGCAGTAGAAGCCAAAATGATAGATGTCATCTCACTTACTCTTAGCTGTGAAGATATTTATTACTTTTCACGTTATAATTACTTGTCTACCAACAGCAGGTAGCTCTATCTTACCTAACGTTATGATCCTAACAGTTCTCAGAAATCTGATCTAGAAATTAATGCTTTAAGTCAATAGAAAAAAAAAATTGTTAAATGCTGGGCTTTAAATGCCAGCATTCCTCTATTCTTCTCAAAATTATTTACTGCCAAATTAAGATCTTCAACAGTAGGGTATTAACATTACAAAACATTTTGGGAGAGATGATACAAGAAAAGCATTAGTCTGCTTACATTGTATTCTGATCTATTCTCATCTAGTTGACATGCTTTTGTTATCTGTGTTAAATAATGTAATTTTTTCTCCATTTTCTTTCTTTCTATTACTTACAGCTTCTTTACAATGTTTGCTGAAGAATAATGACAAAAAAAGTTATAGACAAAAACGGAGAGAAAGACAAAGATAGGGGAAATGTATACTTTTCTATTGTATTTGCATATTTGAAAGGCAATTTTATTTCTTCATTAAAGTTCCAGTAAGCTAAGTAGGCAGGTACTCTATAAACCTCCCACACAGCTGAAACTATTAGAAAGTATTAATTTCAAATGACTATAAAGTACTAATACAAATACTAGTCAGCAAAAGCCATAAAGTCTCCTGAAACAAGTAAAATATAGATGTGTAATAAACAGAACAATCTATCTGCAAGGTCATAATATACATATATATACAGACTGCATGGAGACTGGGTGTCACTACCTAGAATAAGGAAACTATCATCATTCTAAATCTCACAGTAACTAAGAAGTCATCCACACAAAAGTGGCAAGAGGAGCAGCAACTTTTCACTACAGCAGCAAGGAGCGATGGCTTTCGCTGTCACTAGATAAAAACATTCTGTAAAGGGTCAGATGAGATACATTTATGCTTCAAGACCCATGACAGACCTGGTTAACCAATGCTATTTCTACTGAAGTGCACCCTTACAGGAACCATTCAGACTGATGGTTTTGGCTGGCACTTTATTTTGCACAATAAAATAATGCCTGTCAAAAAAGAAGAACAGCAATTATGTTGGAATTATCTATTTCAATGGGGTTTTTTTCCCATAATACAGCATGCAATGCAAAATAAAAGATAAAAGATTCAACAGATTAACATATTAGATGTTTTTATCTGCACTGACTACTGGATAGGAATACTTTAGTGATTTGTTCATATCATCCGCTGCTTCTGAATTCTAACTTGCAAAACTCATTCTCCCTAGTGGTCTTAATTTATGACTCAAATCCTATGCTCCACCTAGCAGGAAATATCTACAAAGAACATTCTGAGTTCTGAAAGAAAGCACCATCAACAGATTCACAACACACTCTCAAAAAAACACAGGGCAACAGAGAGAGTTCATTTACAGCATAGGGCTGCAAAGCATTTATATATAAACTGAAATATCTACTCTGGGGAAAAAAAAAAACCAAAAAGGAAGCAAAGCTTGATAGCTTCCTGAATTCTGGAGAAGGAATCTGTGTCTCGATTATAAAAATACACCCTTTAACATGTACTCTTTACTACTTTCTCTCTTTACATGTTAGGTTGATCACACTGATAAGATGAGCACAATTAAGTCTGACTTACTGAATTCTATCTCTTTTTATTCCTTTTCCTGAATTTATGGAAGGCTACCATGTACAAACTCTAATAGAACCCATTAATGTTCTTTAGACTTCGATATATACTACCTTACCTTGGTGATTTTTTCCCAGTTTTGCTCAATATTTATAATTTTTCTCTCTCAATCTCAATTTATTATCAGAATATAACGACCAAAACTTAAGTAACCTGGACATCCTCACAATCAGTTAAACTAAATAAAACTCAATAAATTATGCAAAAAAAAAAAGGGCCAGGTTAAAGATTTTTCATACCTACACAATGTTCAATGTAATAATACCAGTAAATTTGCATAAAACTTCCTTAGGTTTTACTACAGCAATTCTGAAATTTTAAATTATTATTGTTCAATTTTAGTACCAATTTCTTTCATTTTTTTATACCAACAGCACTTCTAAATTTTTTCCAGTATTGCTTACAGTTCCTTTCTCATGAAGGTCATAAAAGAAATCAGCTACTAAAATAAGTAATTTTTGAAACCTCGTTCATTCAATTCCACCCACAATAGAGAAGTATCAGAATTCTGCCATATTTCTGAAAGGTAGGCATCTTCCAATGACTCTGCAACTTTCTGGTAAGTCCTTAAAAGCTGCTCTGCACTCTCTTCACCTACTATGTTTAACTTCTTGTCCCTGCTTTGCACCAGCATAAAAGCTTTTGCTCCTTGAAGCAGATCAACAGCCTAATCAAAGTTATTACAAACTGTTGGATCTGTCCAACAGCTGGTTTTAAATAACAGGCAGCTCCCCGGTGTAATTCTCCACTGTAACAACACTGGAGAGTGTTACACTGGAGAATAACTTTACCAAACAAAACAGCTGTTGTGATAGTAATGAAACTCAATGCATTATAAAAAAATACATTTTAGCAAACAGTGTCTATCACCTTCGTACTCAGAGCTCTGCAAAAAGACTTTTCTAATCTGACAATGACAGAAAGATGGTATAGTAGGGGCTGAATAAAACAAAGTATTTTCTGGACTGGAAAATTTTCATTTCAGTCTTAGCATGTGATCCTACCTCCTAGAATCCTTTATATACACCTTTTCTTTATCAAGCCCCTATTTAAGTCCTTTCTGAGGTCTCAGTAAATAATAATCAAATTCAAATCAGAAATTCTCTTTGAAGACTGGAAGTTGACATAAACAACTGAATGACAAATCTATTTTAAAATATACAGTATTTCAAATAGTCCAGGAAAATAAATTATGTGAGCAACACCAGGAAAAGCTAACCTTCTGACAAACCCTCTGAAAGTCAAAGATGACTTTCACCCACAGCCTACAATAAAACCAATATAAAAATGTATGTCAACATCCAAATTCACTGAGGATGAATTTATCATCACAAGAGCCAATTCCCAGGAAAAGAAACATTTATATTAAATCTTCCAGACAAATACAGCTTACTACAGAGAAGCGTGCAGAGAAGTCCCAACTCCTTTCAGTAGGTTTATGATCTTCAACATATTTAATAGGTGTCTCGTATTTTTAACAGCAAAAATAGGACTGTGGAGCCAGCAGAATACAATGCATTATTCTCTGCCAAAATCTCTTATCCAAAGACTGTAGCTGAAAGAAACTCCACAACTATGAACTGCATTTTGTTTAAATGTCATTTCCTAATTTTTGCAGAAGACAAAAATCTTAAGCCATGCATGGTCTACTACACTGGACTTCTATTACCAGCTGACAGGTCAAAGAAAAAATATTGCCTTAATATTTGTCATTAGTTGCCAGAGCCAGTAAAACTCCAGAGACTGGCATGAAAATATATCCAATTCATGCTAAGTATGGCAGCCTGTAAAAATTATTAATTAGTTTGAACTGACTGCAAAATAGCGAACTTCAGTTCTTCATAAAAAGAAAATTTCTGTGACTTTTTCAGAAGGTACCAAAAAAAAAAAAAAAAAAAAAAAAAAAAAGAGAGGTGGCTTGCATTACCTCTTTCACTATATGGTACCAGTGTACTGCACAACATTCATATGTGTCCTGTCTAGTATTTTAACACAGTAGTATAAAACCGAGGATGATACTGTAAATACTGAGTCTACTCTTTGAGACCAGGACGAATGTACTGGTCATCCAAATGACTCTACTAAGAAAAATGTACAATGTCTAATCACCCATTTTGTATGGGTCAGATGGTTTACCAAAAGTACTTGACAATATATTTTAACATTTTTATTATGTTAAGACTCTCTCTGCACCCACTCCCCATCAAAAAAGTGTACTTTAGTTTGTGCTCCTAAAATTGGAGAAAATAACTGCTAGTAAAGTCCCTGAAGTCCCTGTGAACTAATTAGAAGTAGTTTGTTCACCGTCTAGCCATGTTAGTGAGACAATAAGACTCATTTGAAAACAGATGAGTATTTTAAAAGTTTAAAACAACTACAAGTGCAAACAAATTCACAGATAACCACTTCAAATTTTACATGCAATACAGTAACACAGGCAACAACTAGAAAACAATGCAGCTTAAATGAAGTAGCTTCTCTCCCTCTGTTGTTTGGCCACTCACTCCCATTATTCTGGGCTATTTTGTCAAAAGCATTTATGAACCAGATCAGAAGCAGCAACCAGAAGAAGCCTATTTTCCAGCTAGGCTTCTTCTGCAGTGCTGTGACTAACTGGTACTTTGAATTGGCTTCCCCCAGGGTAAAAACAAAAAACCAGGATCACAGCAAAGTAGTGGAAATTAAAGGGCAGCAGAACTGGGTGACATTGACCCCCAGCTCAAATCAGTTTACCCAGTGACAGAACTGGAATCTTTGACCAGGTACTTCCAAACGACCAAAGCTAGGGAGCATGTACACACCAGCCCTTGCTTTCGGTTAACTCAGCCTGACGTAATTTAACAACTGTCTACAAAATTACTGCACTTTTAACTGACACACAAATAAATCAATGGAACAAAAAACAAAAGAGGAAGTCAAGATACACAATAAAGTAAGTTCCTACAAATTTGATGACCACCTGTTACTATACAGGACCCTTCCAAGCAGTTAATTCTTGTGGTAGGAGTTAATGTTATGAAGTCAACTCATTAACAACCATCAGTCCTACAATATCAAATATTTCTACAATGTAAATTGAGAATGCACTGCTCTCAATTTTCCCCATGTGCTGTTTGAGGTAACCCTTCAAAACATTTGGCTGAACAAGATGTTTAGATAGAGTTTTATTGCCAAGCATCCTTTTCAGTTTAAGGATACTTTCACAGGATATCAAGGACACCATTTAGGGAACTAGAAGACAAGCTGACACATATATAGAAACCAAGACCTTATAACAAAGTACACTGCCATATCCTACTTCTGCAGCAAAAAACTGAACCAAATACAGAATTACAATCCCTGAAAATCAGTTCATTTTAATTTTGGAAGATAAGGATAACAGGTAAACATCATGTTCAGGAAGGACTGAGCAAGGGATTCTAAATTACTATTTCAAAATTAAATTCCATGAATGACAGAGACAGTTAAAACAACAGCAGGGGAGAGGGATATTATCTTTGTCAGCAACGAAAACTAGACTTAAAGAGCAACTGATCAAAGTTATTAAATTAGGAAACCACTTAATTTTTTCCCTGTTGCTTCTCCTATGAAGAGAAATACTACTATGAAAAAATTATTTCCAAATGCAAAGGTTTCATTATTCAAGTTAAAGGAACTAGATGTATTTAACATTAGATCGGACAAAAAGTAAACAACAAAACTGTCACTTTAAAAAAATGAGACATTATCACATTTTACAGTATCCATATTGTAATACATGATATCATTAATACAGGGGAACCTACAAAGGATGTAGGAAAAGGCCCAGTTTGTATTTCTCTATAAAAACTGCTTAGATTATCAATGTAAATTACTAGGTTTTGCTAAATTGTATTATACTAGGCATATAAATAACAGAATTGCCAACATTTAAAAGCTGCACCATTAGAATTCCTAAATGAAGTTACAGGCAAAACCTCTAAGCTCAAACATGTTCTTTAACCTGAATTCTTGCATCCAAGAATTCACACGAACCCCTGTCATCCACAAACACAGACCTGCTAACAGAATTTGGTTTTTACAGGACGGCAGTAGTGCTGGCTATACTGCCACCATTCACCTATTTTAAAAGACCATCCCTGTCTCAGACAGCTTACCAGAGTAACATGCAGGAAGAGAAAAGGAGTTTCAGAAATCAAACCAATGGTGTGAGAAACTCACACTGAAGCAACTTCACTTCAACACAGCACTTGGGAGGAGAAAAAAATGTACCAGTAGCACTCTGCTCTATACACTCATTGTCCCTCATATGTAGCAGAAGGCTCCTCACAACCTTGTTCACGTGGGAAAGTATCTCGAAAACTGGTGGCATATACAAATCAGATTCAAGGAAAATCAGACTGCCAGAAAAATTAAGTAAAAAAATGGTAGAGTTAATTACTCCATCTTTGTATACTTCACAAAGCTAGAATTATGCCAGACCATGTGCTTTCACATATTTTAATTTTTCAAGCACTGCTATAATAGTGATAAAAATTAAACGCAAAATGTTACCATAATGAGTAATGAAAATAAAAGTAATGTGATATATTAACATATTTTTATATTATTTATTTATAGTCCATTATGTTAAATAGTTAAGAAGTACCACAGAGGTATTCTGGGATTAGATGCAACTGTCCTACTAGGTCACAAGCAAAAGTTGTCTGGAAAGCATGCTAGGAATGGGGCAAAACAAGAGGAGCAGCAATGCAAAAATTTAGAAACTATTGATTACTGCCTATAAAAATCTGAAGCAAGTATTCATTAGTTTCCAGTAACTTCATATATAGAGAAAGGATAGAAAAAAGGGAACTGTAAGGCATGAATACTCTAGACACAGATATTAACATATACATTAAAAAATTAATACATACTGATGAAACACTTAAAAACCAATTTTTTTAAGCTTCTTCAGTTCCAGTAACATTATCTACGTATTTAAATTTGAGGGAAGATGTTAAGTAAACAGACATATTTTCAACAAGTTTATTTAAAAAAAAAACAACACTGCTTAAGACATATCCTATGTAATTTTGCAAATCATATTTAATGCACAGAGGAAACCATCCAGACATAAATATAAAGGGAGATAACACAAACCACCCTTCCCTCACCTCCAAAAAAGCGCTACTAGACCCAATTCCTCTCACCCTCTCGCCTAAGTTTAGATACCTAACCTAAGGTGTTTACAGGAGGACTGCAGTCACCCTGAGGTCACCTCATGGGCTGTACCTCTTTCACCTCACACTGCTGAGAGACCTTAAATGAATACTGATTCTTATCTTGGCTGAAAACAATAACTGCCTAAATTATACACAATGATATACAGACACCAAGTAAATTATGCTTTCTCTGAAAGAAAATATATCTATAAAGACATATATAAATGATTCCACAGTCTACAGCAGGCATATGGATATTCCTTCTGCTTCTATTTACGAATATATATATAGACAAATACACACATTCAAACACATATGGCTCATATGGTGTCATATTTCAGTATCCTCACGGAACAACAATTCTAACAAAAAGATACACTCAAAACTATTCAAACTCTGGGTACAGCCTAAATACTCTACAATTCTTGCACTCACTCTCAGAAAAATCTGCACTAAATTAGTAACAATTTCATAACTGAACTCCTGCTTTGCCAAATAATAACCAGCTGTTGGAAAATAATGTTTCCCAGAACAAAAAGAAAATAGCTAAAGATAAATTACAATTTAAATGAAAATAACTACTTACGCAGTTTGCAAAGAACTTACTTCTCAATGAAAGGGGCGAGCTAGATGCATCACCAGAAAAAAAATATGTGTTACTTCACACAGCAGCTTGCAGGAGGGTTTTAAACACTGTAAAATACTCTCTGCACTTTTTCGATTCTGTAGAAAGGTTAAGAGGCCTGAAAAACAATCCATATGTTCTGACTAGTAAGAAAAAAGCAGTAACATGCTTTCTCCAAAAGACAAAGGTACAAAGTCCATTCTTGTTCAGTCTTTTCTGTTTCAACTCATGTGTTCTGCACCCAGGATTTGCAGCTCACACACCCTTTGTCTCTTTAGTGAGCATTCCCAAGGAACCATAACAGGAAGTTTTATATAGACACAAAACAGACAGTAATGCTAAGCACTGAAAAACTTTACCTGGTATGCAAATTACATCCAAACTGATACTAAACAGTTATTTTCAGCCTACAACAAACAGTAGGCATGAATACTTACTACATACTCCATAATTCATTATAAGCATTTTCTATCAATTTCTCCTATACTTAATCATAAAAATCCAAACTGTGTAGGGCCTTCAGATTACTCACACAAAAGAGCCACCACCACCAATATACTACACCAGCAGCCTAACAGAACGTCTAAACTTTATTCTTGAAGCCAGACACTAAAAGTTCATAGACTCACAGATTATCTACTAAATTAATCCTTTTAATTTTTTATCTTTTAAAACACATCTTTGCTTTAAATGAGATCAGTTAGCAGAGATGGTAAGAAGGCAGAGCAGGTTTTTTAAATTTGTTCCTGCACTTGAAGTATTCCACCAAAGACACCTGTCCTACTGAATCAAAATTTAAAAAGTCAAAGGAATTACCTTCTGTATTCCAAATGTGTCTGGCGTTTTAATATATTTACAAAATTACCAAGACTGGAATGAAATTCTAGAGATCATCTAGTCCAATCAGCTGCTCAAAGCAGCGTATGGAAAAGAAGGTTGTTCAGGCTCCTGTCCAGAGTATCAACACGGATGGAAAATCCATACCATTCCCCATCAGTCTCTGAACACCTAGGAGTCATGCCCTTTTGTCAAAACCTTTCAAATGCAGTTGAAGATTCTTTTGATGACGTCAACAGCTCCTTCAGTGCTCTGGGATGGACCTCATCAGGTACCATCAACTTCTACACATCAGGAAATGTTATCTAAACGTTTCGGTCTGACTCACAAAGGGTAAGTCTTCCTTGAGCCAGACTTTCCCTCTGGTCAGTTGGACCTGGGGTTCCTGAAGGTAACACCAGTAAAGACTAACTCCGTATGGGCGTTGGCTTTCCTAACTTCATGCCTGCACACCCAGAGACTCTGTGGTCTGACTGGGTCACACAACTCTGCTTCCACCTCTTGTAAATCTCCATTTCATGTCTGGATTTTGTCAGGAGCTTCCTATATATGTACACAGGACTCTTATTCTCCTTTTCATGATTTCCTCTTCATCGGGAAGAAATACTCTTGGGTTTAGGGGAGAAAACTTGAAACAAATGCTACCTGCTCTCACCTGGATCCCTCTTCTCTCCAACACACCCTATTTTTTCCAGGTTACTCTACAATGTAACTCAGCTGATTAAACTGATGAAATGTTTTTGCCAAAGACAGCTGCCGGGATCTTCTGGGAAACCTCTTTATTAACACTGTATTATGAAAGTAACATCAGTTTTATTGACTGAAACTTGAAAAGCAATTTCAACACAATGATGTCTATCCTTTGCCATCTTAGTTGCATCAAAATGAATTAGTAATATAATCGGAAAACAATTTTATTACTTTCAGAACTCATTTTTAATCAAGTACTTACCATAACCTAAACCTAAAACACAAGGGTAAATGGAATAAATACAACTGTCAAAATCTGCTCCACCTGATGGACATATTTTTTCAGTAAATGACTCAACTTACCACTACACTAAGTATACTTTCTAAAGGTGTGTGCACCATCATCTGACAACCTACAATGTCTAGTGAGAAAAAACCCCTCAATTACAGCATATATAGCTAAAGAATCACAAACCATACATCTGGGAGTCATGCAGGCATCCACATCAGAGAAAAAAAGTCTCAACTGCTAAAATGCAGAAAAAATGACCTTACTGAAAAGTTCCGTTCTTTTCAATAGATTAGGAACTTAAACAATTGTAAAAAATTAACCTCTCTAGAAAAGTAAAGTTTCATGAAAATTGGCCTGTTACCTGATCTAGTCATTGAGCTTTGACATGTCCTTGTTTAATTTGCTATTGCAAAAACTAAGAGAAATAAAAATTAAAATATTATTAATCAGTCTAATCTAGATACCAAGTGACAAAATGAAAAAATTGGGGTTTTTTTAATAAACGGGAACCTCTAATATAGGAGTGTTCCAGCTGAAAACTTGACCTTCCCAATCAGGATGGAAAGTTTTACTCTTTTAGTGCAATAAACATCATCAGAAGTGAAAGCAGTATTAACATATACTTGGCAAAACTTAAAAAAAAATAAACGCAAATCATTGAGAATTTAAACCTGCCAGCATTTACTTCCAAGAGAAATCCTGCACCTCTTCAGGGCACATCGAGAAGAGCTCTATCGCCACTTACTGGGCAGCTAAAGAAGTTTAAGGTTTCAAAACAGCACAGGAACGACTGCAAAGCTACTGCATGGACAGGCAACTCACATCAAGGACACAAGTCTGACAGATTTTCTTCCTCCTTTTAGCGCTCACATACCATGTATTTAAGGACACCATACTTCACTGTTTACCTGCACCTCAATCAGGCCAGAGCCAAAGGCTTACCTCCCTCCCAGTCAAATAACACTGTAATGGCAAATTGCTGTATTCAAAACACTAAGACAGAATATGTGAATTTATGCTGGATTTAAAACAGTGTAGGACTATCAACACAAAAAAAAAAAAAAAAAAAAAAAAAAAAAAAAAAAAAAAAAAAAAAAAAAGAGGGTTGGGGTTGCTGGGTTTTGATTCTGCTTTCAGTTGTCTTTTTTTTAACTTCCGTGTATGTGAGCACATCCACTTGGTGTCTAAAGATGGATAATCCACCAGTATTTTAACTTTCCTATAAGCAAAAAAATTTTCTCCTCTAGAACATTCTCCATACTTTCCACCAACAGACAATGCTCTGCTCTCTGCTCACAGAAATCACAAAATATCCTGAGTTGGAAGTGATCCACAGGGATCATCAAAGGCCACCTCTTTGCCCTGCACATGACAGCCCAAAGAATAGCACCATGTGCCTGTTCCCAAAAGACTGTGTGTATGTTTGTACTTATCTGTTTTACTGCTCCTTCTCACACATCAAAAGAGCATACAAATGTGATACTTCCTCCACACATCTGCCTGTTCTTGCTGCTCTGACAAGATCACCCATTTACAAGCCATCTTCAACACTGCCTACTTATCAAATTGCTATGTCAGAGTCTCCTTAACAGTGATTTTCACAGTAACACACCCACTGTGACAATCAACTTAGTTTAACACCTTTTTCTGGTAGACTCCTAATCTTTCTTCCCCACCCCACAAAAAAATGCAAAACATGGATCAGAAACTGTCATCTTAATCACCGTTTTACTTTTATGTGTCTGTGTCTGCCTATCAGGTTCATTACACATTACAGCAGGTATAAATAGTCCTCAAACAGTTCCACCAAAGCTGAAAACCCACAGAGGGCCACCACCTCCCAAACAATCCCACCATGCACTCCCAATTTTGACAACAAGCAAATAACACAGGTTGCATAAATTCTGGTGCCTGAGGAGCTCATTCATTACTCCCTCCCTCAGAGATGCACTGAGACCTCACCTTACAAACACCAAACAGTGAGGTCCCACTCATCCAACAGAGACTTACAGTGTACACCGACACTAACAAAACCATAGTGGGGTTTGTAACACCATCACCAGAAAAATAAGCTGAGTAGACTAATAAAACATGAACAGGGTAATGACTATTTCAGCTAAGTAATAGTGGGTCTGCTTAAAAAACTCATCACACTATTTCTGCCATGCATGTTACCTCAGAGTCTCTCTACCCTAAGAAATTAAGCTGAATTTATTACTTTCCATTCTTTCTTTATTAGCCCCCTGCTTCTTCACGAGTTCTTCTTCTAGGATCCCCTTCACTCCACAAGTAACATCACCAAGAACCAACTTTTGTTACTTTCTAGTGATAGGTCTTTGCTTTTCTTCTAGAATGCTACACAAGCTCACTCTGATCTTTTTTTAACTATTACCACACTTTGATATTTCAGGAAACAATTCACCTTAAGTATTTAATTATTTACATGAGTCCGTTTTTGCTGTACAAATGTATATTCAAGAAATACACCACATAGGCATTAATGCAATCACAGCAACCATTTTCTGCCAGAAGGAGTAAAACCTATGTGATTTTTTTTTCTGAAGAGGAAATCTGTCTGAAAGTTATATACCCCAACAGCACCATATCACCATTACTGCCTGAACTGTAGAGTGTGCTGGAGTAACTGATGGAAACTATAAGTTCAAGTGAGTACTTCTGTTGAGCTTCAGATATGAGTGTTAACTTTAGTGCACCTGTTGTAAGCCATTCAGAGTTTCTCAGTATCTTTTAACCACTTCTGATGAGAGATGGTTCTCCCTAAAATCACAAAAAATTCTTACATCGCTACTTACGGATGGGTGAAGCTTTTGTATTGTTTTCTAACTAACAGGTAATGGAGAACTGAGTTTCTAAGACCAAGTGAAGATATTAAAAGCATCAAAAATTACCTGCTGTTCAGTATGTCCCTGCCCTAAACCACACCTACAACAAAATATTTTCCACTGCTCAAGATATTTATTGCACTTTAAAAAATACACAAAAAAATCAAAAAAGAACACAGAGAAAAGATATACAACATCCAAAGTAAAGAAAGGCATATGTATAACAGAAGGCAGAAATAAAAAAATCGATCTGTTTAATATATATAAGTTCAGGATCTATTAGCAATACAAGATTAGATAAAAATACTTAGCAATCTCTACATTCCTAAAGGACAGAATGGATCTACCTCTCTGTTGACCAATCTATGATTTACTTCTGGTGTTGAAAAGCAGAGATGTTGATTGACTAATAATTTGTACGTTCTGTGTTTTCAAGTATTAATATTAATGTAAGCCATTTATGCAACTACTGCATTAAATCTATCGATTAATACAATGGCAGGATGCCTAAAACTTATTAAGTTTAATTTGGTTTTAATTTAAACTCAACTTTAAAATGCTTCAAAATTTTATTCAGAAATTACAGGCCTCAGGAACACAAAAGAATCAACTGAAGTCACTCACTGAACAGTGTCACTATTTCAGTGACCAGCTAAAAGAGGAAACTATTTAAATATCTGAAAATAGGCCTTTTCTCAAAGAGATTTTGTATTTACTACTTTTTTTTTTTTTAATCAGAACCAATCATACACACAGTATGTTTTTTATGATATATAAACTTGTCTGCTTTAAACTTCGAAGTTGTTTTCTTTTTCACATTGCCCAGGGAACCATTTTTTAGTATGACATTTCTTAAGACAAAAAGTTTAACAGCACAGAAGCACCTACTGACATCTTGGTAATATTTGTACCAGGAAAATAGTATCTCTGATCTGGGACAATAAAGGAAAGATGCTCTTAAAAGTAAAGAAAGGATAAAAATTCATATGTCAAAGAATTCTGAAGATTTTAAGGGGATTACTCTCAGAAATGTTTCTTCCCCCTCCGGTGAAGATCTGGCCAAATCATGTAGTTAATATACAATTTACAGTCCACCTCTCCCTCTTCTAACACAACTCTACTCTGAAAGGTACTTCCTGCTCTAAGAATAACTAGACAACGGAATCACTTTTGCAATATCTCTCCAGAACTGCCAAACTCCCAATATTCAGGAGGCACTCGCAGCAGCTCCCTGTATCTGACTTAACAAAGCACTTGACAGGTTAACAGCGCATTAGCTGCTTGGCAGTATTCGCCTGGGCACTGCGCACAGGCATACACTCAGTAAGGGAAAAGAGACATATTTCTTATGGTATGGCCTATCACCCTGCATCCTATTTACCCTTTCAACCTTCAGATCCAGTCAGTTTTCCATCTCTTGATTTCTATAATCTTTGTTGTTGTTGGTATGAGGACATGCAAATATAAGGTGGAATATACACTTTGTTTCACAGCTGACATCAAAGGCAAAAACTTATTTAGTACCAGACAGTAAAGGCAGAATGAAAGAAATTATCACTTTTCAAACTATGAAAACTATAAATGCAGATACTAGCGTTTAGAGAAGGAATTAAAATACTATGCAGCAGCTTTTCAGTCAATGAAAAAAGAGTAAGACAATATTAGTACCTCATATTTTCAGCCAAATTTGCACCTTCATCCTTGAGTTCCTTACTTTTCCTTACACAATCTTCTAAGAGAACTTCCTTTCTTCTCTTAGCTGCAAGCACCCAGTTAGCACCATCATCGTCACCCAGATCCTTGTCATCTGCAGCTTCTGCTTCGAACTGCTGAGAAGTAGCTTTTGAGACCTTCTCACCAATCTTTCTCTTCCACCCAAAAGAAGCCATCTGGATTACTAGGAAGAATGCATTTTAAGTAGTTAGGTAATTTAGCTTTTAAGTACACAGCAGGAAAATCACACCCCGCTCATCTCGAAGCTAAAGCAGTACTACAGAGCGGCGCTGCCCCACACAAAATTTAGCCGATGGGCTGCGCCTGAGCTGCCCCCGGGACACACACAGCCCTGACGCCCGCGGCCGTACCCGGCGCTGCCGCCAACCACTTCTCCCAGCTGGAAGCGCTGCGCCAGCCTCGGCCCGCGGCAGGAAGCGGAAAGGCGGGGCGGCAGCGCAGGAACCGGGCAGGAGCAGGAAGAGCAAGGGCAGCGCTAGCTCCCGTGGTCCCGGCGGCGGCAGGGACAGCCGGGAGCCGTAGTTCGGCTGGGCGTGGGGCGGCAGAGCCGCCTGGATGCCGTGAGGCGCCCGCGGCCTCCCCGCTACTGTGAGGACTGAGGCAGCGGTGGAGCGCAAGAGCAGGGGCGGAGGGAACAAAACACCCGGCCCTGGGAGTGCCACCGTCCGCGGTGCTCGAGTGTCCAACAGGGATGGGTGCGGGACGCCGGGAACGTCCCTCGCGTGTAGCGACTGCGCCCTGGGACAGCAGCCACCGACCACGGATAGGCGGCTTCAGCCGCGAAGGCCCGTAAGGAGAAGCGACACAGGCTCACAAGGAAGGGTTTTTCCTCTAAACGGAAAAAAACTCACCACCACAACTAAAACACGCAAAACAAACAACCCAAAACAGCAACAACAACAACAAAAAAAAAAAAAAAAAAAAAAAAAAACAGCACCCCCTCAAAAAACCCCCCCACAAAACAACAAAAACCCAAACCAAACCAAAAGACTCAACCACCTTCCCCACCCCGTAAAATATAAAAATTAAAACAAACAACAAAACGCTCAACAAAAATAGACAACAGGGTTTAAAACTGCTGCCTACTTGCAGGGACCAATACCGAAAGAAAAACCCCATCCGTGGTGTGAAAGAAAGGCTGAGAGAAGATGAGAGATGAGGTGCGTCACTACAGGGGCGCAGAAGACGTGCTCAGTTTATTCTGTCTCAAACTCCTTTTCTGCAGCAAGAGTTTACATATCAAGGGGAAAAGAGTCAGTCGGATCAGACGAGCACAGTTCGTGCACCAGCTTGTCTAGCTGGGAAATCTGCTGTAATTTTCATCGTGTTGCTGCTTTTTCTGTAATTCTAATAGCTGTTTTTAAAACAAATGTAATAGTTCCTTGTCCTCTTACATATAACACTGGAAAACAGCAAGCACACAGTTTCAAACAAGATGTTTCAGTATTTCATGTTTAATTAGTTTTTAGTTTTGAAAGTTTATAAAGTTATACAGTTAGAAACAAGCAATTTTGCCATTCAGCTTTTTCAAAAGAAATTAACAGGAAGTAGGCACATTTTTGTTAAAGAACAGGACTTCATATCTTACAATGGTAATCAACTTGTAAAATAAAATTTAGCTCCAAGTTCGTATTAAACACTCATATCAAGACAAACATGAAAGTATTTTTCTTCATATTGCACCACCAAGATGAATTTTTATCCATTACCTAGTGAGTTAAATTACACATGGACAGCCCAGGTTCAGCCATGTTACTGAAAAAATTACAATATAAAGACAAGGTACCTCATTGTACTCCAACAGGAGTAAGCTTGGGAATACAGAGTAACACACTTTACCAGTTTGTGTATCTGCATAGACTGCCTTACAACTCTGACAGCTCTCTTAGTGAAGTTTCATTTCTCAGCCTATTGGCATCTTCTAGTGCAAGGCTAAAGGTCTGCAAGATCAGTAGGAATACGTGAAGAAAGCAATTTCAACAGCAAGATCTACAAAGCATAGGAAAGTCACACAACAGGCAACTGGGTTCAACTTGGTCGTTAGTGCCCCTTTCTACCCCTCACCCTCCCTAAAAAAATCACAATTCAATCAGAAAACCTTTGGCCATCAAAACTGATCTACCATAAAAATGTACTTTTATTTACAACTACATATATTGTACACTTCTGCCAGAAATTTGCTTTAACCTCCTGATATCAAAACCAAGGACAAACCAGGGTTGTCTTAAAGCACAAGAGGGCCAAAAAGATATAAAATTAAGAACTATTTTGCATCTTTTCACCTTGCACATGCTGTCAGCATTGCAAGGAGCAGATAGCATTTATAGATAGCTTAATATATGCAAGTGATCCCAAACCAATTCTAGATAAGGAATTACTACCATTTAAAAACCTGTGCGTCTGTAGTGTTTATAGAAGTGCAATACTTAATAATTCCAAAATAAAGGGTTACAAAAATGAAGACATTGATTTATTCAGTACATCAGAACCAATTCTTACAAGACTAAAGACAGGACTTTTTTGCAGGATTTGCAGCTGGTCCCTCATGCTGGCATCCTAAAATTTTGGGTTTAAACTTCTGATAACTAACTTCCACTTTGGAAAATCTTCCACTTTAAGGTACAGTGATACAGCCAATGTCCCTATAGGGACCATCTGTGACAGATAAAGGATAAAGAAATTAAGTTCTAACTTGTATCCACCTGTTAGACAGACCTCACAATCACTCAGTTCAGAACACAGTTACAGCAGTTCAGGGGCTTTAAATCAGCTCTATGTTTCTTCAGATTCTGTTCATGTGAATTTCTGGGCCGCAGCCAGTTGGCCAGGATTTAAACTGTTCTTATATTGGTAGCTAGCAGTTTCCCATGGATAAAATCTCAGCCACTGGCAAGAATCTCCATGCATGTGAAGAGACCAAGTTTCACTGTTCATAGTAATGCCTGGAGTTCCAGCCGCTTCCTGGGGAAGCAACCTTTGAAACTATGTAGGTCATGAATTTTATTTTCAAGTGAGCATTAAGTCTTGAATGCAAAACGAAGTATTCTATGACTGTTTATGTCTACTAAGTGCCAGACGAAAATGGAACTATGGCTACTTGTATCCAATTTAAAGAGTAAAGGTTTTCATGCAAGTACTACCTGTGATTTGAATGTATGCATTTCAGGGTTTTTTTCCTGAAATGCTGCATAAATACAGAAGGGTATTTTATTATGGGTAATTGCAATCTTCTGTTAAAAGCTCCAGCACTCAAGTTGTCATGATTCGTTTTCAATGCTCAACTGAAAACAGACTGCTTAATTCAGTTACATTAAATAGCAAAGTTTTCTATAAAGGTTGCCTGGGAAAAACTAGAAACCTGTGTATGTAGTTTTCACTTCATAGTGAATACTATATAGTATATCCTGAGTTAACATCATAACCAGCTGTATCAAAGTATTAACATATACGTTAAAAACCTGTAAATTTCAGATTCTGGAATAGCATGAAAACAGCCCGCAGGCTCTGCTCTTATCTAGAGGGACATGTTCCTAAGGAAAAGGATTCGCAGCCTGCAGTAGCAGTAGGGAGCTGCTGTGCTGCTACCACAGCAGGATAACATGCACAGATGAGCCTTCTAAGCGTTAAGTCTCCTGCTGTTGTTATGGACTCAATCGTTCTACTCACTGTCCACAGAATTTTCACCCTCAGTTCATTACAGAGCACTTACACAAACTTCCAAGTGGCTGGATTTGCATGCACTTAATAACTCTTCTTGAAAAAATGTGTACATTTTAACGCATCAAAGCATTTATTATTTTCTGTCTAATAAGGGGGAAGAAACATAGCAGTTTTAACACATTACTGTTAGGAGATGCTGATAGTTCTGAGTCACAGCTGTAGAGGGTGACCAACAAGTCATACTGAGATCACTAGTATGTGTATGTTAACTTACAGTGCATCAGATACATGTATAACCAGAGAAAAAAAACTAGGAGGTCCATCTAGCTTAAATGTTATAGGCAGCTTATTTTGCACTCAAGGTAAAATGTTACACACACTACCCAAAGGGCATGTTATTTCCTGTACCTGTGTTATGCTATTGGACAGCAGGCAATCAGAAGTCACGCCAACTTCAAAATAATATATGTTAACTGCCCATAATAATTTTAATCCCCATGCAAGTTGCATTTTGTGGCTAACTTTTTCAGCGCCTTAGTTAATTTCACTTGATTATAACTGGAAGCATCTGACTATGATTTAGGCATGCTTATTGCTGTAAAAGAAATAAGCCCGTCTTCAAAATTACTGTGCAAGTATTTTAATAAGATTTGCACACATCTCAAAAAATTCTATTGTATGACTCCCTGGTCTTGGAGTTACATCAGCTGTGGAAGAGTCAAGCGAAGAGTTCACTGATGAGGTAAGGGATGTATCTGCAGATTTTCCTTGAGCATCAGCATCTGAATCTTTTTGACAAGATCTATAGTTGCTCACAGAACCTGATCTCTGTGGAGTTGCAGTCCCAGACTTCACTTCAGTAATTTCATCTGGGAACAAGGGAAGAGAAGAGGAAAATTGGGTATCAGTATCAAATCAGTCGTAGGAAGAGCCAGTATCTTCCCCTTCTCACACTTCTAAATCTAGTCTTTTAAAAACTTGATTAATAAATAAACAAAGAGCTTTTGCTAACTGTATTTGATATAAAATAAAAGCTTGTATACATAGCAGCACAACAGCAATGTCCTAATGCTAATTTATGTTACTCAAAACAAAAACAGGTCAGTATCATAAGATTAAGTTAAATAGCAGCTTGTAGATTTTTTCTATCACCTACTTTATTTTTATTATATTTTTTTTCTCTTTTGGGTGTTTATACATTGTTATTATTTGTCTTTAATGATAATTCATTAGCACATTATACTTGTTAACATCTGCATTCATTTATTCTTCTATTTTGAAAGTTTTTCTCCATAGAATGTTGTGTGCTTGGGCTCTAGCAACTTACATTGACCTTCATGAGGAGAAAATAGTTTAATCTTAATAGTAGTGTTCTGCTGAAGTGTTGTATTGCACAAATGTAGCTAGTTCTTGTTGCACTGTCCCTGTTTATAGAAGTGTTTGTAAAACCCACCTTCCC